>JASDQU010438472.1:24738-52951 GCA_032191745.1 Picea mariana
CTCCTATTTATACTAAAAAGAAGCATCTAGAGGAAGATCCTTCTAGAAGCGGAAGCTTCTATTAGGTCTTCTTACATCCGCCTTATTCTATTTTATTGAAAGGTCTTATTAATATTGACCTTTATTACATCCAAATACATTGATCTACCTATGTGTGGGTTAGGACCTTAACACAATAGCCATAGAAAAATTCTTTGTACCTGAAAAATGGTTGTCTTCTTTGAACAAATTGATTTCTTTCTTGTTGATGACGTCTTTTATTAGAAGGAACATTGTTTCTTCGTTCTTCAAATTCAATCCTAGCACCTTTTCCTTTACTCATCTTGGGTGGTTGATTGTCTTCCTTTGTTTCTGCNGTTAGGACCTTAACACAATAGCCATAGAAAAATTCTTTGTACCTGAAAAATGGTTGTCTTCTTTGAACAAATTGATTTCTTTCTTGTTGATGACGTCTTTTATTAGAAGGAACATTGTTTCTTCGTTCTTCAGATTCAATCCTAGCACCTTTTCCTTTACTCATCTTGGGTGGTTGATTGTCTTCCTTTGTTTCTGCAGGTTTGTTATTGTCATTGGTTGTGCTTTTGACAAACTTGATAGGTTCTTCAATTCCTGGCTTCCCACTGCTTGATTCCTCTTCATACCCCAAACCAGTTTTCAGCTTGGGATTCCTTTGCTGATTCAGAATGGTGGTTAATCCTTCTGAGGCTTTGATACTTGACGGATTCTGATTATACAAGGCTTGAAATTTCTCCATTTCTTTCCTTGTTTTCACTACTTCTTGTTCTAATGATTCACATCTTGCCTTCTTTTCTTATAGTTGTTGTTTCAGAATCTCTTTGATTTTCTTTGCCTCTCCAAATTCTACTTTTAGTAGGACAAGGTCTTCATCAGGTTCTTTACTGTCTTTCTCAAACTATTTTAACAATTGTCTTTGCTTTCTGTTCTTGATTCTTAGTCTGTCAATCTCTTCCAATGCACTGATCAGTTCTCCTTCCATGTCAACCACAGCTTCTTCATCATCCTCATTACTACCTATGCTTTGATTATCATAATTCTCTTTGGCCATAATTGTGAAGTCATTTATTTTATCTTCAATAGATGAATGATTATCCTCTTCATCAGAAGGATCATCATCATTGTTTGCACAAAAACTTTTCTTCTTAAATTTATTCTCTTTACAGAGAAAATTCTGTGTTTGTATTTCTCCTCATCATCACAAGTCTGATCCTTTCCTTTGTGGGGGCATTTGTTTGCAAAATGACCTATCCTACCACAGTTAAAACATTTGAAGAGCAATTTTCCTTTGTATTTTCCTGATCCCTTCTTCAGTCTCTTCACAAATTTTGCTTCAATTTCATCGGGCTCAGAATTCTCATTCTTGTCTGCTTTAAATGATGCCTCTCTGGAGGTGGGTTTATCTTTAATTATTCTCATTTCATATGCAGTCAATGTTCCGAGAAGTTGGTCAAACTGCAAGGTTTTCAGATCATTAAGTTCTTCTATAGAAGAGACCTTCGGGTTGAACCTATCTGGGAGAGATCTCAAGATTTTCTGAACTAAAGAAGGTTCTCCAATTGTTTCACCAAGTGCCTTCATTGCATTTACCAGTTCTTCTATTCTCAGAAAGTATTTTCCAATAGTTTCATCTTCCTTCATCTTAAGCTGTTCAAACTGTATTTTGTAGGTTTGAAGCTTTGCATCATTTACCTTCTTATTACCTTCATAACTGTTAATGAGTTTGTCCCACATTTCTTTGGCAGTTCCTAGATGCATAACTTTTACAAATTCTTCTTCTGCAAGCCCACTCAAGATAGCATTCATAGCCTTAGCATTGAAGCTAAATTCTAGTTTGTCATCCTTATTAGCTAGCACAACTGGCTTTACATAACCAGTCTCTACCACATCCCAGACATCTGCACCTAAAGCCATTATGTAGGTTCTCATTCTAACTTTCCAGAAGGAAAAGTTTGTTCCATTGAACAGAGGGGCCTTATTGGTTGAATTTTCTTCATGGCTTGACATGTTTAATCTCTAGGATCTACCCTTAGATAAAAATGGGCCAACTCTGATACCAATTGTTGGACAACTGAGAGGGGGGGTGAATCAGTTGTTACCGTGCTTAAACAATTTTGGTTCTTTTAAATTCTTTGTAGAGACACTAAATGATGATCACAATAATGTAGAGAAATAAACAATGGTACTTTCAGCATCATTCACATATATGAGAAACACAGAGACAGCTATTTCCCGAGGAAACCCATGCAGGGTAAAAACCTCTTTTTCTTTATATGATAAGTAATGGTTACAATCTTTACAGTATCATACATATGAGCACCAACTCATAGTGAGGCTACAACCTCACTTTTGCAAGCTGCAACTTGCCTAGAGAACCAACTCTCTGTTTTTTCTAGCACCCACTAGAAGGAAGCACCAACTCCCTGTTTTCTCTAGCACCCACTGGAAGGAAGCACCAACTCCTTGGTTTTTCTAGCATCAACTAGAAGAAAGCACCAACTCCCTGTGTTAAAGCACCCACCTGAACCTTTGAGGACACCAGTCCTCCCTAGCTCCTCACAACCACCCTGAAATATAAATCTTTGCTACTAAATTTATTACAGTGATATGATGTTCGACGATGGCTTACCTGACTTATCACTGTTCTACTGCATTTCGTTGCTCTGTGCGCTATGCCCAGTCACCACATAGTTCCTCTTCTCTTCTCTTCAGCTACTGCACTCTAATCCTTCTTCAACCATGAATTATATTCACCAACAACAATCACAACAACCTCCAATGGCAACAGCAACCCCCCACATCTCTTCTCTGTACCGTGTCTTTATAGCTTCTGTGCACCTTGCGCATGCAGTGTTCGCAATGCCTCTGCATGCTGACTTTGCACCGTTATCCTCCACCTTTCAAGTGTTCTGTCTGATTATCACCATGACTCTTTAGCTTCTCTGGCCGTTTTCCCACGTGTTCATCATCACTGGATGTTATGTTGAGATTCCTCAGTCTCTCTGGCAGTTGATATTCTTTGTCTTCTCTGTGACAGTCGAGCTCACCTTCTCTATTTTAGTTACAGGCTTCCACGCTCATCCATTTGTCAATTCCTTCTAAGAGTAGTCTTTCTTCACTTGGACGAAGCTTGGAGCTCTTCATCTCTTCTGGCGATCACTCAACGGTCTCTTCGACTTCTCTAGTAGACGTCATCAATGGTTTCTGGCAGTCTCACTGCGTCGTGCCTTAGTAGCCCTCCGATTTTTTTTAAATTCATTTACATCATTGGATATGCGGTGAGAAAATCTAGATGGTCAATATTTGTGCTCTCAGATCTACGGTCTGGATTCGATTCCGGAGCCCCCTTGCCATTCTATCTTTAAGCAGAGGGGGGGCGTCCGAAATTGGGTACGCATATTTCAAGTGGTCAGGATTAAAGTGTTCATATCAACGACTCTCATGCGATTTCGGACCCCCCTTGCCTTTCTATCTTTAATACAGGGGGGGGGGTCCGGAATGGTGGAGTATTGACGAAGGGCCCCACTCCTATCGTGTCACCTTCTGTATCGTTCTCCACTTGACCATGCAACAAGACTTGGCTCCTCTTTGTCCTCTGACATATGTCCATCTCTCGCTGATGTGGCCAAGGGCTGTGACCTCAGCCTTATGTCTCTCTATCGGGGTTTCAGCATTTTTAGTGTCGAKATGCACATGTACTCGGAACCCCCGATTCTCTGATCCTCGATGTGCTCCTTTCCCGAGTCTTATCCCCTTCCAGCTACACAATGGTCCATGTGACCTGCGATCACATGACCACCACCATACCTCTCGAAAATGTGCGCTAGCCCTCCTGGCTAGAACATGTGACTGTTACCCATGACCGCATCCTTATCTCTGACAGCTGGCCTCCACTACGCCACCGTCGTCCTTCGCTGCTGTGCTGACATCTGGCCCCCACTCATCGGGGTTTCGYGGATCATGATTCTGAATTGCACAAAACTCTTGTCAACGGGATCCCCGATTTCCCAATGAACAAAATGCCGATCAATGATTTTCCTGTCGGGCCTCTTCCCGATGGCACCGATCTCATGCCACGTGTCCTTCTAGATGGACGGTCTCGATTCCTMTGGGATTTCAATACTTTTGATGTCTCATTTCCTTTGACCTTAGGAACTCCGTTTCCCGATGGCCAATATGCCTGACGACGCTTTGATCTTCGACACCTGTCCCTCAGATGGACGGTCCTGATCCCTCCAGGATTTTGAGATTTTCAATGTCAAGTGACTTTGTCATTTAAAATTCCCGATCGTCGATGCCTCTGCTGATGTCACATGTGGTTTGACACGTGTTAAATACTGCCACATGTCACTTTGATTCGTTACCCACATGTGCTTGAAATGTTGAATCAGTTTGACACTTGTCACTACCTGGTTGTGCCACATGTCGCTTAGCTGACGTGTTCTGTTGACGTGGGTCGAGTCGATGGTCAGGTTCATTCCGGATTTCACTCATCACGATTTCGGGGTTTGTGATGTCAATGAACTTTGACATATCCAACTCGCGATCCTCGAAACTCCGATGGTAAATCTCGTGCAGCTCTGGTCTGATCTGAAGGCTGACGGGATTTCTGAATGAGATCCAATGGCTGTGGATCTCTATCTTCCTTCTCCTCTATGAAATCCGATAGCTTGAGCCTTGCTGCGCGCGTCTTCCTCAACGCTGTTTCTCCTGAGCTTTCACATCCAAATCCCCAAGGGATTTTATCCTCCTTATCCTACCATCTCCACTGTTTGTACTTGCCATCAATGACAAGCATACTACTTGTTAAACACTTGCCAACACATTCCTCCCTAGCACCTCCTTAACACCCTAAAATATAAATCTTTTCTTTATTAAATTTATCACAGTGATACAACATTTAACTATGTCTTAATTGTCTCATCATTGTTCTTCTACATTGCTCTGATCTTCCTGCATCAATGTCTCTCTCCTCACATCTGCTGCACTTTATGTTCTTCTCTCAGATATGCATTTCTATTCCTTGCTTCTTTTGTGCTTTATGCTCTATGTCTTCTTTCCATTCTATGAACCACAACTCTTCTGTGTGCTTCATCTCTTGCACACAACATGCTTCTACCCGCATGAAACACTCTCAAAAACAACACCCATCTCTTCTCTGTTATGCATTTTTATATTCTTTGTGCATCAACTGCATGCTCTGCGCAATGCCTCTGCATGTTCTTCAATACATCATTGTTCTACCCTACAGGTTGTTTGCTACCTCTCTTCCTTATGACTGTATGGCTCACTGGAAAAATTCCTTCACTTCTCTTATTTTCCTCTCTTTCTCACGTCAAGACCTCTACTTGATCATCATACAGACTCTTCATCTTCTCTGGCTATTAGTTCCATGCATTCATCATCACTGGGCTTATCCTGAGATTCTCTACCTTCTCTGGTAGTGCGAATCTTCGTCTTCTCTATCACATTCGAGCTTATCCTCTCTGTTGCAGTTACAGTGTTTGACACTTTTCCATTTGTCAATTTTCTTTATGATTAGTCTTCATTCCACTGGCAGTTACCTCAAGACTCTTCAACTCCTCTTGCGATCACCCTAAAACTCCTCGAGTTCTTTGAATGATCTCATCACTACGTTCTCACAGTTATAGCCAGTCAACTATGGCTTCTTTAGATTCTAATCCCCTTCTTTAGATTCGCGACTTCACGTTTCACGATCTTGTGCTGCGAGTAGACTAACAATTTTTGTTGGTTACACATTTTTGTGTAGTTACAAATTTTCAGTTCTTAAGAGGTGAGAAGGTCTAAATTTAGTTAAATATAAGCATAGGTACTCGGGAAAGAGTGGTATGAAAAAATTATTTCATAAGATGATTAAAATGTCCAACACTACAAAATCTTAAGGTATGAATCTAGGTGCATCCATAAAGTCTTGGGAAGACACTACAGAAAGTTCACTCATGTTAGTCAAATATGTTGATTAATTTGGTTGGTTGTCATTGATGTCAACCCTTGAAGAAAGTACAGTAGAACAAAGTTTTGCGTAATGGACCCAAGTTTGTTTGATGGATAATGGTATGCATTTTGATATATTTGTAGGAAAGACTAGTCGATATGGATATTACATGTCATGCCATTTCCAGTGGTATGTGGAATGTCACATAACTACTCATAGTTAGAGAGTTATGGCCATGTGAAGTTGGAGAACCCTCATGAGTCATCTAGAATCCCCAAAAGGTCAAAGTAGTCAAAGTGGTTCCAAAGAAGAAATTATTTAAATAAAAAAGTGAAGTGATGAGTGTACTATAAGTCAAAGTGGATACAAAATAAATTATTTAAATAATGAAATTAATGGAGAAATTACTAAGTGGACAAGTGGTTAGAAGTGGGTTAGCCCTAAAATAAGGAAAGTGGGTTAAGATGGTTAGAAGGTTACCCCTTGAGGAAGCTACATGAAAGTATAAATAAGAGGCAAGGATTTTTCATTTTAATTACACTTGATCATATTGAATATATACAAGTGAATGAGGTAATCAAAGGATATCTAAGTCACTTTTTAGAGGGAAGGTGAAGTAAAGAAGGATGAAATACAAGGGAGGATAAATTGTTTTGATGATGCTTTCTAAGGTATGTTATTTACAGGTCATCTCACCATTTTCACAATAATTGTTTTCTAGAATGATTCAAACCATGAAATTGGGAGTTCGTTGAGGAAAAATATCCAAATAGTTGTGATAAATATTTCATCTTGTGGGTCATTGTATTTTTGGAGTTACACCATGGAAAATAAGGTTTTGGCTAGTCCTGAAACTAGTCTAAAATAGGTGTTTCGGGTAAAAACGTCATAACTTATTCATAACAAATCCAAATTCAGTAAGATCAAATGTATTGGTTAGAGTATAGTCTGTAGTATTATGTGTACCATTTTCAGATCCATAAAAAAAATATTTTGTGTGGGGCATTCTCTACAAGTTCTCTCTCTAGAATAAGCCAGAATTCGGCAAGGTATGCCATTTTTTCTATAACTCCTTTTCTGAGAGGTTCCAAGTAGTGAAACCTGGAGGAATTGCATAAAAGACACTGAATAACATTGTATACTATTTCCATATATTTATTTATTACAGGTACATAGTTATTATTATTTTAAATTAGGGTTGTTGACTAATCCAAAATTAGTCATGTGAGACTAAAGTAAGGTTTGATGACAATGCTAGTTTCTTGTTGTTAAAGTTAAGGAAGGTTTGAAGGTATGTGATCATATACACCAGGTCTATTATAAAGTTACAAATCAGATTTGGATGATGAAATTGATGAGGGATTTTAGTTGAGGTACATGTTGGGTACATGGTTGAGACAAGTAGTTGATGAGTAAGCACATACATGAGGTGTATAGTTGATGATATTGGTACATCATGATGAGTCATAGTTTATGTTTATTTGATGCATGAATGGTACATATTTGGTGCATGGTTTATGCACGCATTGATGGTATAGGTTGGTGCATGGTTGATAGACTTGTTTATGGTACCGGTTGATTACAGGTTGTTTGGACAAGTTATTGTGACAAGTTATTTGTACATGTTTGGTGCATGGTTATTGCATTTGTTTATGGTACAGATTTATGGTACAAACCCCCTTTCTCTCGAGCTAAGATCCACACAGGATCGTTTTAATTTCTCCAAAAGTTGAAGGGACTCTTTTGGTTCCTTGCTGAAACCTTCAACAAATCCGATCCACAGGTCCTTCATGAAATCTCCACTTGCACCATGTGCACCAGGTGTGAGTCTTCACCTCCTCACAAACACAACCCGGGCCTTACCATAAGTTCCTTTTGCAACTTGCAACTCTATGAGTAGGAGCGTTGAGCCCTTGTGCTCCTCCTTTGACAATCCTTGAGATGCGATAAGTCAAAAATGGGTTGACTTCTTTCCAAACGACATGTGTCCACCACCTGTCATTACTTCCACCTTTCTCCTGGAATTTTATTGTCACACCACCTGTCAGCCACACAATCCTGAGTTACGGATGGGTCACGTGTTTTCATGAGCCCTTGGCGCTTGGCACTTTGTGACTTATGCAATCGAAAACAAACTCTCTCAAGTTTCGAACCCCTGATAGGCAATAACCATGAAATTTATGATCCCATGGTTTTCCTATGTTTCGGATCCAATAGCCTGGATCTCCTTCTCTATTTCTTGCAACTCATAAATTCACGCAAACCAAGAAATTTGGTCTAGCCTCCAAACTCACGAACCCTGAGTTCGCGATATGATCCAATGGCTTACACAAAGCACGATCAATGGCTCATTTTGATCCTGGATTCTAAGGTGATGGGTTTCACCGACCTCTAATCACCTTGCAACTATACCACATCAAATGACTATTGCAATTTCACACTTCCTTCACGAAGGCTTCTCACTATCGATATGGATCCACTGGATCCTATGGTCCTTGCAAGTTCACAAACTCTCCATGGAGAATTCTAACCCTCGATTCATGCTTCAATGTCCTCTGCCCAAACTGACTTGGCATCCTTCCACAGAACTTAACTTCTGCATGATGAATTCGCTCCCTGTCTTCCTTTGAACTCTTCAAAGGCACTAACCCTCCCGAGCTTTTTCTTGTGAACTTAAGTCTCCAAGAGAGATCATGCTTGCACTCCTTGCGATAATATTTCAAATAGCATCTGGTTATTTGAGCCCTCGACTCTGTGCACTCTTTTCAGAGTCTCTACACACAAAGGTGCTATTTTTCCTGAGCTTCAAGACTTTAGAATAAGTCCTCTCTCACTCCCACTCCTACTGCCTAACAAGCCTTCAGATGATTTTCTGTCTGTCAACACTTTACTCAGGTGTTGGCCTGGTGCACTCCTTGCACAGGTCTTTATCTTGTTGAGCTTCAATTGCTCAGACCTATAAGGTCTCTGCCCCTTTCTCTCCTTAAAAGGATGGAAATGCCCATTGGAAACTTCCTACTCAAGCACTCCTTGTTGAGCCTACAGGGTGTTCAGTAACCCTGTGAAGGTCTTCCTTCTGACATTTCTTCTCCTTTCTGAACTCAAACAAGAGTTCTTTATGTGAACACCTGCACCAACTTAATACCCTCCTAGCAGAGTGTTTCTAGAATCCTCATTGATTTTGTCTTCTTTCCGAAATCAAAATAGAGTTCTTCTCCTAATGTACCCTGTGCATTCGCTTAATTCCCTCTTGGCAGAGTCTTACAGAATTATCATAAATTTTGTCTTCTCTATGCTTTCTATGCACCTGCTCAATGCCCTCCTAGTAGATCTTCTACAGAATCCCTCAATGACTCTCATATGTCCCGTGCTCTCTTCTACACATTCTTACCTCCAAGGTATTCAACAACCTTGAGGATTCTCTTTGAGTAGTGACTTCAGCCAGTGCACCCTCTTGGCACGTCTTTGTTTGAATCTACAGAATTCAGAAGTGCACTCCTTCCACTGGCTTACAGAATCCATAGTATTCTGTCATGCAACCTCTTGCATGAAGCCTCAAAGAACCCAGACCTGGAATCAAAGAACCCAACAGACAATGACTTATGTCTGTAACCTGCAAATGCAAACTAACATAAATTTACAACATATCATCAACACATAAAGACATTCATTTGCATACACATAATAACATGCAGGAAAAATTTCTCTGTTTGTATTAAACAAGAATGAATCTTTACAATGTGTTTGAGATTGGAATGAAACAAAGTCTCGCTCTCCTCTCCTCTCTATTCCACTCTATTCTTCTCTCCCTCCTTTCTAAAATGAGATCTGAAATCTTTTACATGAGGGGGCTCTTTGAGCTCTTCCCTCCAAGCTACCTACTCTATTCAATTACATTGAATTACATTGAATGGGCTGTCTAGTCTGAATCGAATCTAGATCCCAACCCTACAACCATTTTAGGAGAATATTTATCTAAGCTTGTGAATACACATGGATTTTGTCTCTTTGGCCTTACAACATTAAATACAATTTCAAATTTGAAATTTTTAAAGTGAGAGGGTTGCACCTCTCCTCTCCATTGAATGCACACTTGATGTGTTGGTTGGCTAGCACGTAGCTAGATTTGGAGAGATGCTCCTGCATCATACTCCTCTGCTGTGAAACATTCATGAGCTCTTTCTCATGAGCTTCCCAGCATCGTTTTTGAAATTCTCCTGTATCCCAAATAGTTCTTTGGAGTTTTCCATCTACTCCATCTCTTTGCTGGTGCTGCTGCCCTGCTACTCTTCTAGGTCCCTTGTTGTTTATCTTCTCATTACTGACCCCTTCCTGTGATGACTTCAAAATCAACCTTCTGATTTCCTCTATCACTTTGTTCAACTGCTCCAATGGCTGGCTCTTCTTTTGTAGACTTCTCCACTGCACTTCTTCCCTGCAAATGGGTAGAACAACTAGATGCCCCATGCCATCTTCTTCCTCTTCTGTGGCACTATCTGGCCACTCTACTGCAGACTCCTCTTTTGCAGTTTCATCACTGAGTCTCTTCTCAGCTTCCTCTTTTGACAGCTTGACTGTCAGTTCTCCAGCTAGCATATCTCCAGCTGCTCCTCAGACTGGAATTCTCCTTCATCTTTTGCTACATGCCTTGACATTACAGTCATCATCTGTTCAGCTCCTTGGCTGAAAATTCTGAGTGATTCCTTGAAATGATCCTCTGCTATCATCTGCATGACTGTCTTCTCATGGTAGTCATCTACTAGCTCTGGATGGTTCAACCAATCCTCCATCATCTCCAACTCCTTCTTCCATGGAGTGAGCATCTTATCTGCATGCTCTTCTTATTTTCTTGCTATCAACTTCAGTGCTATAGCTATCTCCCCTTCAGCTTCTTGGCTGAAAATTTCGAGCCATTCTTCCGAATGCTCCTTTTCCTCTACATGAGTAGCCTCTAATATCTGCTCCATCTCTTCAACAGTCACATCTGGTTGTCTTTCTACTGTTGTTGCATTAGCAACACGCACACTGGCCTCCACTGGGCTATATGGTAGGAATACCTTTATCCCTCCAATCATTAGAATTCTCTCCTGATCCTCCTTCTTTGTCATATCCTCTTGCTAATCCAAACTCACCTCTAAGTTCATGAGACTATTATACAGTCCCATCTGCTCTCCCTTGCCCACCTGGCAACATGGGATTTTCTCGCTGCCCACCTGGTAGTCTATGAGATCAATCATTCCCATCTCCATCAACACTCCCTGCTGACATGAACTCACTTCTAAGCTCCTGAGACTTTCAGACAGTCTCACTTCTTCCCCCCTGCTCACCTGACAATTTAGGATTTCCTCTCTACCCTCCTGACAGTCTATGAGACCCTCCAACGATCTCATCTCGTTGCCCATATGGAAATTTGAACTTTCTATTCTTCCCTCCTAGAAGTATTGAGATCATCCTGTGACCTCTTCATATTGCCCACATGGAAAATTGAAAATTCCTCACTGCTCGCTTGGCAGTTTCTGAGATCTCTGCTCGATCTCTCCTCTTCATCATCACTGAGATTTCTCCCAGCTTCTGGTTCGCAAGTGTGAACCACTCCTTCTCTGTCACCAAGGCTTCTAACATGCCTCAACCACCTCCTCAACAGTCTCCACTATCTTCAGGCCAATAATTTCTTGACTGGCCACTTTGCTTTCCTCCTCAGAGGCCATTCATATACCCATTGTGGCGTTGCATCCTACTACATCCACAATGCAAGCTATTCCATCCTCATTCTGATCTCAGCGAGATATTTATCCATCACTTCTTTACTCATTTGTTGCTAGTGTTTCTTCTTTCCACCACATCCATGGCCTTCAGTAGCCATCTTCCTATTCTTGTCTACCCTCCTGGCAAACTTATTGTTGTCATTCTGCAACCATGAGGGTTCCATATTTCCCTATAGTCCACCTAATTATCTTCTGACCACTGAGCACCTGCAACAATATCTACAGAGCTTCAACACTCTGTCTCCTTCTCTTCTACCTTGTTCTGCCTGTATTATATAGACATAATCAAGCTCCGATACCACTCTGATGGTGCATATACCATTTCCCTTAGGCCAAGATCTGCACAGGATCATTTTAATTTCTCCATGAGTCGAACCGACTCTTTCAGTTCCCTGCTGAAACCTTCAACAAATCTAATCCACAGGTCCTTCATGAAAACTCCACTTGTACCAAGTGTGAGTCTTCGCCTCCTCATGACCACAACCCGAGCCTTAGCGTAAGCACCTTTTGCAACTCACAACTCTGTGATTTGGAGTGTTGAGCCCTTGTGCTCCTCCTTCACGAATCCCCGAGACGCGATAAGTCAACAATGGGTTGAAATCTTTCCAAATGACACGTGCCCACCACCTGTCACCACTTACACCTTTCTCTTGGCGTTTTATTGTCACACCACCTGTTAGCCACATGATTCCCACTTATTGATGGGTCACATGTTTGCAGGAGCCCTCGGCGCTCGACACTTCATGACTTATGCAGTCGAAAAGAAACTCTCTCAAGTTTCAAATCCCTGATAGGTGATAACCACAAATTTCTAATCCCACGGTTCTCCTGTGTTTTAGATCCAACAGTCTGGATATCCTTCTCTATTTCTCGCAACTTGAAACTTTGCGCAAACTAAGAAATTTGGTCTGGCCTCCAAACTCATGAACCTCGAGTTCGCGATATGATCGAACGACATACACAAAGCATGATCAGTGGCTCACATTCATCCTAGATCCTAAGGTGATGGGTTTCACCGACCTCTAATAACCTTGCAAATCGGCCACATCCAATGACTGTCACAACTTCGCACTTTCTTCACGAAGGCTTCTCACTGTCCATACAGCTCCACTAGATCCTACGGTCCTTGTGACTTCACAAACTCTCCATGGAGAATTCTGATCCTCAATTCATGCTTTAATGGCTTCTACCCAAACTGACTTGGCGTCCTTCCATCGAGCTTAACTTCTACGTGATGAATTCACTCCCCGTATTCCTTTGAACTTTTCAAAGGCACTAACCTTCCTGAGCTTTCACTTGTGAACTTAAGTCTCCAAGAGAGATCCTTCTCGCACTCCTTGTGACAATATTTCAAATAACCTTTGTTTATTTGAGCCCTTGACTCTGTGCACTCTTTGCAGAGTCTTTGCACACAAAGGTGCTATCTATCCTAAGCTTTGGGACTTTATAATAAGTCCTCTCTCACTCCCACTACTGCTACCTAACAAGCCTTCAGATGGTTGTTTGTCTATCAACACTTTACTCAGTTGTTGGCTTGGTGCACTCCTTGCACAAGTCTTTATCCTCTTGAGCTTCAATTGCTCAGACCTATAAGGTCTCTGCCCCTTTCTCTCCTTGAAAGGATGGAAATTCCCTCTGGAAACTTCTTACTCAAGCACTCCTTGCTGAGCCTTCAGGGTGTTCAGTAACCCTGTGAAGGTCTTCCTCCTGACACGTCTTCTTCTTTATGAACTCAAACAAGAGTTCTTTATGTGCACACCTGCACCAACTCAATGCCCTCCTAGCAGAGTTTCTCCAGAATCCTCATTGATTTTGTCTTCTTGCCAAAATCTAAATATAGTTCTTCTCCTAATGCACCCTGTGCATTAGATCAATTTCCTCTTGGTAGAGTCTTACAGAAATCTCAGAAATTCTGTATTCTCTATGCTTTCTATGCACCTGCTCAATGCCCTCCTGGCAGAGCTTCTATAGAATCCCTCAATGATTCTAGTCTATCCTGTGCTCTCTTCTGCATAGTCTTACCTCCAAGGTATTCAAAAACCTTGAGGATTCTCCTTGAGTCAGTGACTTCAGCTGGTGCACCTTCCTGGCACGTCTTTGTCTGAATCTGTAGAATTCAGAAGTGCACTCCTTGCACTGTCTTACAGAACCCGCAGTATTCTGTCATGAAACCTCTTGCATGAAGCCTCAAAGAACCCAGACTTGGAGTCAAAGAACCCAACATACAATGAATTCTATCTATAACCTACAAATGCAAACAAACATACATTTACAGCATATCATCAACACATAAAGACATTCATTCACATACACAGGATAACATGCAGGAAAAACTGCTCTGTTTGTATCAAACAAGAATGCCTCTTTACAATGTGTTTGAGCTCGAACTGCAACATATTCTCACTCTCCTCTCCTCTCTATTCCACTCTATTCTTCTCTCCCTCCTTTCTAAAATGAGATCTGAGATCTTTTACATGAGGGGGCTCTTTGAGCTCTTCCCTCCAATCTACCTACTCTATTCAATTACATTGAATTACATTGAATGGGCTGTCTAGTCCAAATCGGATCTAGATCCCATCCTTACAACCATTTAAGGTGACTCTTTATCTAAGCCTATTCATACACATGGATTTTGGCTCTTTGGCCTTACAACATTAAATACAACTTCAAAATTTGAAATTTTGAAAGTGAGAGGGATGCGCCTCTCTTCTCCATTAAATGCACACTTGATGTGTTGGATGGCTGGTGCATAGTTGGCTTTGGAGTGATGCTCCTTCATCACAGATTAAGGTACATCTTGATGTATGGTACATGTTGGAACATGTTATTATTACAGGTTGTTACAGGTTGATTGGTACAGGTTTACAACATTATATCTTACAGTCATAATGTGAAAATGGTTCCATCATTCCACTTCTACGTCAAGGTAGTTTGTGTTAGAATATAATGGATGTGCTCATTTTACCATCGAAAATATCACTATTGTCATCCAACCTTAGGCCAAAGCCACCCACTGAGCACCTTAACCTTGACAGAGAATCACTACGGAAGAAAACCCTAGGCTAGATAGCCAAACAAAGGGTAGCGCACCTTTCCCCAAGGATAGCGCACCAAACAAGAGCTGATCCGATAGTCCAAACCATAACCAAGAGATATTCCAAGCCAAAACATAATCTGCTAGTTGCAGGAGCTGCAATGACATATCTCCTCCAAACTTGCACGCAAACTGGGCAACCGCAATGTGCACAAGTGTTGTTCTGCAATTATGAGAATGTCTGCCAGAATGAAGAATGGCCTCCTGTATTTATACTAATTCTGGCTAATTGCCTGGGTTTACTTCTCATTCTAGGGGTCTATTTACTTAGTATATAATATTTCTTCTAGCTGACTTCTTCTCTTGTAGGCTAATAACCTAATACAAATTATCCTCTTGAGCTGACTTGTCTTCTATGGTTATTAGCAAACTCATTAGGGTTTCTTCTTGCTTCCCAAAATATTCTATTCTCGTCAAGTAAACATGTGGAGGTAAATACCTCCCACAACTACCATAATATTAACACTCACTCCTAGCTAGGGAGGTATTACAGGTAATTGTCTTGACCACAAACATACCATTCACCCGGTAGCATCAATATAGTTGTATAGAATATCTCATGACTAGATCATGAGAACCATCATCACCATCAATGTCATCAATTGCATCATCTCTCAAAACCATACTCTATTTGAGTAATTAGACAGGATGCTGGATAACTCACTCACACCACAGAGTGACACAAGAGCCGTTCTTCTAATCTAGACATATGTCTTAGAAAAATAAATGTCCTGGACCATTTTTCATCTGGGAAATCTCTATCCATTGATCATCTATCTAGCTGATAATAATTTTCAATGCTGCTTATAGTCTTCAAGGAAATCAGAACAATATCATTCAATAGAACACAACTGTGTCTATCCATAGTAGTACACAACTACAATCCATTGGTACACTACCACACCAATTAGCACACAGGTACTTGATCAGTGACGTATAGTCACAAACAGTGGAACACATCCACCATAGTAGTATACATCTATTATCTAGGGTCATACAGTCTTCATAACAATCATCTGATATCAACCTACATAGAAACAATGTTATGATATAAACTGAATCATCTGGGCCATTGTTTCACTCACATCTGTGAGATTTTGGAAGAGCATCTGCCCTCAGAAGGTCAAACATCAATGATGAGCTATCTGGACTATTCTTCTCAAGAAAGGAAGAATAACTATCCTAATTTCTGAGCCTAGACCATTCCCCACCCTGGGCCATTCCTATGACACTAAACAAAGTGTAACCTGGAGAGAATGAGTTTTCCCTAAGGAATGTCTGTCCATGATTGCTGAAATTGGACCATGTTAATGTTTAATCCATTATTATAGTTCTTTGCATTTCATTATATAACAATAGAATAATCCAAGATCATTGAGAAATACACAATCACAATAGACACAACATTTATCCTGGGAAACCCTCTAGGGGAAGAAAACCCAACAAAACTTCCTTAATATAGATAGCCAATACAATGCCAAGAGATCTCTTAAACTCATATAGAAAGTCCTCTTCCAGATATGCACCACTCTCTCTCCTTCTTCTCTAATTGCAGATCCAAAACTTGTCTCACAAAAATGAGCAAGTGAGTTGTGTGTCTAAGTGAGGTGCTAGCCTCATTATTTATATTATACTGGCATGTGTAAAGTGTCTCTTCACTGGTAGGGCTGACTTATCCAACTGGGTGGTTATAACCACCTTTATTATAATTCAGTGCCCCTTTAATATTTTCTAGGGCTGACTTCTTATTCTGCCTATTACAATTATCTTTTGACCAATCCGCAAAAGGGGATTTGGTCCTTTATAATAACCGACATGATAAATCCGCAATGGGGATTGATCCAATGAATAATATATCAAATAATAATAAGAANTTATTTATATTATACTGGCATGTGTAAAGTGTCTCTTCACTGGTAGGGCTGACTTATCCAACTGGGTGGTTATAACCACCTTTATTATAATTCAGTGCCCCTTTAATATTTTCTAGGGCTGACTTCTTATTCTGCCTATTACAATTATCTTTTGACCAATCCGCAAAAGGGTATTTGGTCCTTTATAATAACCGACATGATAAATCCGCAATGGGGATTGATCCAATGAATAATATATCAAATAATAATAAGAATAAACTTTGCAGTTACATTATTTTAACACTCTCCCTTAACAAGAAAGGTATTCTTCAACATCATCATGCAAGAGAGAGAGGTATTTATCATCAACATCATCAAGTGGGTGAGAGGACAACATCATCAATATCATCTTGGAACACTGACTGGCGTATCTATAAATCATCGAAAGTTTTCTTCATCAGCAACATCGTCATTCTCAAAGGAATGCCATCATCATTTGCATCACTATGTATCAGTATAAAAATGGATACATCATCATCATCATCATCACAGCACAAGGATGGCTCATCATAATATAGGACTAGCTTTACGTCACAACTATCAAGCTAGAATCTCAATACTCATCTCATCTCAATGTCTTGCTTACATCACAACACTCATGCTAGAAGCAAGATAGTAGACTGGATTTACGTCACAGCTATTAGGCTGGAAGCAAAGTACTAGTCTTATCTCATCATCTTGCTTTACGTCACAACACTCAAGCTAGAAGCAAGATAATAGACTATCTTTACGTCACATCCATCAGGATGGAAGCACAGTACTAGTCTCATCTCATCATCTTTCTTTACATCATAGTACTCAAGCTGGAAGCAAGATACTTGTCCTGTTTTATGTCACAACCATCCAGTCGAAAGTAGGATACTAGACTGGCTTTACGTCAGAGCTATCCAGCCAGAACCTCAGTGCTAGTCTCATCATATCATCTTGCTTTACATCACAACCATTAGGTTGGAAGCAAGGTACACATCTTGCTTTACATCACAACCATTAGGTCGAAAGAAGGGTACTATACTTTCTTTACGTCACAGCTATACAGTCGGAAGCATAGTACTAGTCACACATCATCTTGCTTTATGTCACAACCATCAGTCGGAAGCAAGGTACTCATCCTGCTTTATCTCACAACCATCAGGTGGGAAGCAAGATACTAGACTAGATTTACATCATAGCTATCCAGCTGGAAGCACAATTCTAGTCACATCACATCATCTTTCTTTACGTCACAACCATTAGGTCAGAACCAAGAGATGTCTCATCTCAATATCTACTCCCCCTTTCGAGGAGGGTCCTTTCAGACTATAACAAGCTTATCTCAAAAGTACTCAAACTTTATATGAGATAGTTTCTTGGTCAACACATCAACAACCTGTTCATCCATGCTAATGTACTGGAGCTTTAAGGCTCCTCTCTGCACCATGTCACAGATGTAATGATAATGGATCTCTATGTGCTTCGACCTGTCGTGGAATATAGGATTCTCTGTCATATTTATGCAGCTCTGGTTGTCACATAGAATCAAGGTTTCTCTCATCCCTAAGTCAAATAAGCCGGTCAACAACTTTCGAGGCCATATAGCTTCGCAGTTGGCAGAACATGGAGCAATGTATTTTTCTTCTGCTGTGCTGAGGGAAATGCTAGATTGATTTCTACTCTTCCACGAGATCATCACTGATCCCAAACTAAGACAACATCCTGAAGTTATTTTCCTGTCAAAAACACTTCCTACCCAATCTGTATCAGTATATCCACTCAATGTGAAATCATGATCTCCATCATAGCTGAGACCACAATCTATTGTACCTTTAATGTACCTCATCACATGTTTTGCAGCCACTAGGTGAAAACGTATGGGTTCTACCAGAAACTGACTCAAGGTGTTCATGACAAAATAAATGGTTGGTCTGGTGTTCATTGGGTACATCAACGATCCAATAATATGTTTGTATAGTGTGGCATCAATCAACTCTAACGAAGTATCGACCAACAGCTTTAGCTTTGCTTCCATGGGTGTATTCATGGGCTTGCACTCCAACATGTCGAATCTCTTTAGAATTTCGATCGTATACTTCTCTTGGTTAAGGAAGATCCTCTCAAGACTCTGCCATACCTCAAGACCTAAGAAATAATGCATTAGGCCAAGGTCTTTCATTTCAAATTCTGAGGCAAGTCTCTTTTTACATTCAGTGATGAGAATTTATTCTCCAGTTAAGAATAAGTCATCCACATATAGCAGTAAGATTACTGGCTCATCGTTCATGATCTTGAAGTAGAGGTTGGAGTCTGCTTTACTCTTGGTAAATCCTAAGCTCATCAAGAAACTGTCTATATGGCCATACCAAGCTCTAGGATCTTGCTTCAATCCATATAAGGATTTCTTCAATCTGCAGACATGATACTTCCTAATTTCAACCTCAAATCCTTGAGGTTTCTCTATATACACTTCCTCTTCGATGACACTATTTAGGAAAGCTATCTTCACATCCATCTAGTGTCGCTTCCACTTCATCTTAGCTAGAAGATCTATGATGGTTCTAATCAAAGTGTATCTGGCCACAGGAGAGAATGTCTCTTCATAGTCAATGCCTTCCTTCCAGGAAAATCCATGAGCAAAAAATGTTTATTTATACTTATCAATACTTCCATCAGCAACACATTTTATTTTTAAGAGCCATATGGAGGATACCGCATATTTATTCTTCGGTCTAGGAACTATTTCCCATACTTCATTCTTCATTATGGATTGGTATTCCTCTATCATGGAATCTTCCCATTCTTTCCTCTGAATGGATTCTTCAAAGCAGGTAGGCTCCTCTTCTAGGAGATCACACATCAAAGCTGTATAACTGGAGAATGGCTTTGGTCTTTTCACATGTCTCATAGTTCCTTGGGGAGCACTATACTTCTCTCCATCTTGAATAAGCTCTCTATCCCAAGCTAGCTTTCTTTTATGGCGGATCGTCATCTAAGGAGGTTCTTGCACTTCTACTATATCATGGTATTCTAGAAGTTCCTCATCAAGGGAAGTTACGACTTCACTCACTGGTTCTACAGCTCTGGGAACCTCCCTCATTGCAGTACTGGGGATTATGGGTTCCTCTTCATATAATTGTTCAAGCTAGCATAGGTTGTATTTCTTGAGCATTGCATCTTCATCAAAGGTCACATCCTTGTTGATCTCAATGTGATGGTGACTTGGTATGTATATTTTGAAGGCCTTGGAGACCTCACATTATCCCACAAATATTCCCTTATTTCCTAAAGGGTCCAGCTTGTTTCTTTTTTCTTTGGGTATATGAATAAACACTGGACAGACAAATATTTTGAGATGGATTACCATTGGCTTCTTTCCAATGAACATCTCTTTCGGTGTCTTGAGCCCAAGTGCACTATGGGACAATTGTTTATGCATATATACAACTGCCATTCCTGCTTCTGCCCATAAGAACATAGGAAGATTTTGATCATGGATCATAGTCTTCACATATTCCATTATGGTTCTGTTATTACATTCAGCTACACCATTTTGTTGGGGATTATAGGGAGTAGTGAGTTCCCTCTTGATCCCAACATCTTTGCAGAAGTTCACGAATTATTTTGAGGTGTATTCTCCTCCATTATCTGACCTGAGTATCTTGATTTTTCTCTCAGAAAAATTCTCTATCAAGGCTTTAAATTCCCACTAATGGAGAATGATGGCATTGGGCCACACACATATGAATGAATGAGCTCTAAGACTCCTTCTGCCTTGATGTCTTTCTTCATAAATGGGTTCTTGATGTTCTTCCCTTGTGGACATCCATTGCATACGCCTTCATGGTCACCTTTGAGTTCTAATAAACATGTGACTTCTTTTCATATGTATGGTAGCGCCTTGTAGTTGATGTGAGCTAATCTTCTATTCCAAAGTTCACATGGATTCTTCAATGGTGTGGGTCATGGAAGCTTCTAAGTAATCCTTTAGCTTATGCAAGCCACCTTCTTATTTTCCAATGATGATTGCTTCATTTATGGTCTCTCCTTTAGCACGTTGCCTTCCACAACCTTCACTATAGCTTCCTTAGGGTTATTACATGTGACCTGGAGCAACATCAACAAAACAACAAGCAAGAATAATATTCTTTTGATAATATAAAGCAATAGCATGAAAAATCATCACAGTAGCTCCTTTAGAGCTATCACTTATAATTTATCTGAAGCAAAGATTGAAGGTAAGGAATACAATACAAAATGAGGTCAACACTCTTATAGCATTGTGACCAAGAATTCTTCCATGGCAACATGGAACTAACGCACAAGGTTTCTCCTATAGGAGGTGTTAGTTGTATTAGGCAAATAATTTACCTCTATATGCTCACATTCTATTAAGTATAATACTTTACAAAGACTGTTATCTCAACTATAGTCATCAATTTGTCATGTGTACCTTTGAATCTTATCAACTTGATTTAATCAAACCTAGAGCCTTGTCTTCAAGAATGAGTGCTTTCTTTTCTTCCAAGTCTCCTTCACTCAAGATGGCGAGTGCTTTCTTCAACCAGTCTGTTGTACTACAACAATACGCTATCTTGACAGAATTTTGGGTTAGAGTATAAGCTCCATTATCTCATCTTTTAATCCATCTAATACCTTGACTTAGAAAAGGTTAGAATGATGGTCATAGCTACAACATTCAACACTCATAATAATGCATATCAGAATAATCACACATGGGTTGCTTCATTTCTTTGAATGTGTTGGATCTTGAGATCCTTCTGGATCTATGGCAAGAGATATCTTCTCCTGCAAATACTCTTTAGGGTTTAACCATTAAACATATGTGAGTACATACCTCTGATGTAATTTGTAGGTAGTGGCTCCATCTAGTAGTAGCGATAATCATTAACAACTCTTAAGAAAACTTCAAGGGTGATTGCAACTGGTTCTACGGCTGCAACTGCAATTGATGTTGCAATTGCAACTAGTTTTGAAACTGCAACTACAACTGCAACTTAGGGTTTTATGAGGAAACCCTAATTTTTCAAACTTTGAATTTTGAAATTCTAATCCAGGGGATAGATGCGTTGAGATGAGGCGAGTAAGTTGGTGCAGTTGGAATTTTGAAAATCCAACTTTTACCCCCTCAAACTTGATCTATGGATTTTTGGACTAGTGCTTCTATTTTTCTGGTACTTCTAGTACTCTGGTACTTCTAGTACTTTCGGTACTCTGACTTTCTGGTTTTCTAATACTTTGTGAAACTAGGGTTTCACTTTCTGGGAGATCTAGCCACTGAAAATGTGCACTGAAGGTGCCAAAATAATCCTTGGGGGAGGGTGCACTTTTCTAGGTGGTTTTAGGGCTGAAATACCTTTCCAACAAAAAGCCCTAATTTTCATGTACGAAAACAACGACGTTTTTCACTTTTCTCTTGTGAAAGATGCTCTCTTTAGCTTGTCTCTGATACCATGTTAATGTTTAAGCCATTATTATAGTTCTTTTCATTTCATTAGATAACAATAGCATAATCCAAGATCACTAAGAAATACACAATCACAAGAGACACAACATTTATCCTGGGAAACCCTCTAGGGGAAGAAAACCCAACAAAACTTCCTTAATATAGATAGCCAATACAATTCCAAGAGATCTCTTAAACTCATACAAAAAGTCATCTCCCAGATATGCACCACTCTCTCTCCTTCTTCTCTGACTGCAGATTCGAAACTTGTCTCACAAAAATGAGCAAGTGAGTTGTGTGTCTAAGTGAGGTGCTAGCCTCATTATTTATATTAGACTAGCACATGTGAAGTGTCTCTTCGTTGGCAGGGCTGACTTCTCCAACTAGGTGGTTATAACCACCTTTATTATAATTCATCACCCCTTTAATATTTTCTAGGGCCAACTTCTTATTCTGCCTATTACAATTATCTTTTGACCAATCCACAAAAGGGGATTTGGTCCTTTATAATAACCAGCATGATCAATTCGCAATGGGGATTGATCCAATGAATAATATATCAAATAATAATAAGAATACACTTTGCAGTTACATTATTTTAACAGACCATTCCCCACCCTGGGCCATTCCTCCAGCACTAAACAAAGTGCAACCTGGAGAGAATGAATCTTCCCTAAGGAATGATTGTCTGGACCATTTCCTAAGGAAATGATTGTCCTGCACCAACCTCCAAAACAAACCATTCCCCATGTTAAACACAATGGGAAATCACTATTCGGTGACGTGGGCCAGTCTTATTGAGTAACCCTCAAGAAGAGAGACTTCCCTAGACCATTCCCCATGCTAACCACAATGGGAAATCATTGTCTATGGTACATCAACAATCCATCGAACCATTTTCATTACGAAAATGACTATTTGATCTGGACCATTTTACGAAATGGAAAATGCATGTCCTTTAGAAATCTCAAACCACTTTTTGAACAGAAAAAGGAACTGCTCATCCTAGGCCATTTTTCGAAATGAAAAGAAAAATCACTGTCCATCAATAAATAACACATCCTTTCTCCCTCCCAACCTGGGAGTCATCTCTTCCTTTTTCAATAGGGAAGTCATCTCCTTTGAGCTCCAACTTGAGTATGCAAACTCTTTCATCTTGGACAGAAGCTTTACCAAAATGTCTTCTTATCTGTGGAGATATGTATTGGAGAACCACTTTCTCCTTTATGGAATTCATCATGGATAATGTAATTCTTGATCTCAAATGTACTTCAGTCTGGAACACTGGTTTTCTCTAAAGGCTTCATATAGCTCTGATCAATAAAGTATATCATTGTTGGATTTCTCTTTGGTTCTTGATAACTCACAACATCGTGGCAAGGGTCAACTGGAACATATCCATGCGGCATTTCTTTTGTCATCATGAGATCTTTGTCATGGATTAGCAATCCATCATCCTGATCTTCTGAGTAATCACTCTGATACAATACTTTTGTTATAGAAAATCTTCACCACGCTTCTACTATGAAATATAAGGGTGTCTTTTTGGTATACCTTAAAGCCTTGAGGTTGCTCTTAATATGCTCTTTGTTCAATTGCTCTGGAGAAAAGTCTTTGAATTCATTTGATGTAGAGCTCCAACCCATGGATATCATGGATGATATAATGAATCATGTAGATTTATGTCTGGTTAAGTGGAACAAGTAATCATCATAGTCTTCTCCCTCCATCTAGGACAACCTTTAGTTCCGGATCTTGCAATGCTTGCATTTATATACACTGTTCTTCATCACAACTTTCAGTTCCTTTGCTTGATTTGTTTTAGTGAGTTCATATCAGGCTTGTAATCTTGTGATTCTCTATACAATGACTAGTTGTTCTGTCTTTTCTTTCTTTCTTGGAATATTCATGTTCTTCCTCATGTTTTTGTTTAGATATTGGGTCCATGGAGTTTTCTATAGATTCCATGCTCTGAAGATTCCAACTTCTTGATTTCATAGTAGGATCATGGATGTGGATGGATAACAAGGGATACTTTAAGGCTTATTTTCGAAGAAGACTTCTTCTAAGGTCAAACTGACACATATTGCTTTTCATGGCTGCTACCATGGATATACTTTATAATCTTCAATGAATCATAGGGTTAGCTCCCTCCTAATCCTTTATTCATATATGAATGCATGCTCTTCTTTTGGTAATATATAATTGTCTCCCTCCATCTAAGAGTCCATGCTTCCGTCTACATCCTTATTGCCTTCTGCAAAGTGTTACAGATCTTTTTCCAATTTCCTCTTGATTGTTGAATTCTTTCTATCTTTACTTCTTCTAGGTTTCTTTATAATTTCGGATTATCTTGCAACTTGTCTTATAGTCATAGAGATAGTAGTCCTTATATTGTTTTTCTTCCATAAGTATAGTTTCTCTTTGAACATATTATCTTCTAAGAAATATATATGTAAGATATGTACCGAAAACATGGTATGTACAAGAACTATGAAGAGTATTGTTACCTTGTCTTAGAAGAAGAAGTTTGTTTTGTCCTGCTTGGATTTCTTTGAGGGTTCCCTTTCTTTGAAAACTGATGCTTCGTGTGTTTCTTTCCTTTTCTTTAAGTCGGGACAATGATTCTTGTAGTAACTATACTTTTGAAAATTGAAGCATTGTATCCTGGACACATCTTTCTCTTGATTTGTTTTCTTCCTAGAGACAAACTTCCTTTTGTTCCTGAAATTCTTGAACCTTGTTGTGAAGGCTTGATCATCGTACTTCTTTTTTAGTTTCTCTTTTTCATTGATCCTTGACTCTTCTTGAGCACAATAATTCCAAAGTAATTCAAATGTAGGATACTCCTTCCTTGTGTTCATGCTTGTGGCAAATGCATCTCACATCTTGGGAAGACCATTGAGAACTATGGTTACCAATTTCTTCTCTGAAATTATCTCTTTAATATCTTGTAGTTGATCTCTTAACTGAGATATTTTCACAAAGTATGATGTTATTTTTTCATCATCATTCATCTTCATGTCACGGAGCTCATTCTTCAGGCTCATTACTTGTCCAATGTTTTTGACTAAGAAGAGGTTTGTTAGGGCATTGTACATCTTCTTCGATGAGTCAATATGGGAGATGTAGGGTATAAAGTTTCATTTTATAGAGTCCACTATGATACTCATGGCATTGATATCGCCATCTTTGAAATTCTCCATAACTGCAAGATTTTGCAGTTCCTTCTCTCTTCCTTCTTCAAACTTTGGTTCCACGATCTTTCCTTTCACGATATCCAACACTTTATTCTTGGCAAGGATGAGGTCAATCCTTGTCTTCCATGCTTTGAAGTTAGAAGCTCCATCTAACTTGTTTTTTGACTTCATAGAGTAAGTCATGGTTTCTTTGACTTGGTCAACCCTAGATTTGACCAAAAACTCAAACCTGACGTCTTAGCTTGCTGAGAGTACCAGGAGATTGCTAGGCTAGGGTGCACTGGTCTATCTGGAAATTAGGTCAATCCCTTCACTTAAGGTGCCTCAATGAGAGGGTTAGGGTTTCTACAACTACACTTTCTAGTAACCCTAGCAGTAGTGCTTTGGTGACTGCTCCTACTAGAAACCCTAGCAACAGTTCTTCAATGAGATTAATATCCTTATGGCTATGCTTCCTTCCAATGGTTAGACTGAATGAAGGAGGTGTGGGCCCATAACTTGTTAGAATATAATGGATGTGCTCATTTTACCATCGACAATATCACTATTGTCATCCAACCATAGGTTGAATCCACCCACCAAGAACCTTAAACTTGATAGAGAATCACTCCGGAAGAAAACCCTAGGCTAGATAGACAAACAAAGGGTAGCACACCTTTCCCCAAGGATAGTGCACCAATCAAGAGTTGATCAGATAGTCCAAACCATAACCAAGAGATAGTCCGAGTGAAAACGTAATCTGCTAGCTATAGCAACTACAACGACAACTCTCCTCCAAACTTGCGTGCAAACTGGGCAACTGTAGTGCACACAAGTGTTGTTCTACAATTTTGAGAATACCTGCCAGAATGAAGACTAGCCTCCTGTATTTATATTAATTCTGGCTAACTGCCTCGGTCGACTTCTCATTCTGGGTGTCTATTTACTTAATATATAAAATTTCTTCTAGTCAACTTCTTCTCTTGTAGGCTAATAACCTAATACCAATTATTTTCTTGAGCCAAATTATTTTCTAGGGTTATTATCCAACTCATTAGGGTTTCTTATTGCTTCTCAGAATATTCTATTCTTGTCAGGTTTAAATGTGGAGGTAAATACCTCCCGCAACTACCATAATATTAACAGTTGGATGGGGCAAGGACAGGTGGTTGTAGCCACATTCCGGTTGTAGCCAAAGAAAATGGAGGGTTGTAGCCTCCTTTTGGTTGTAGCTATAGAATTGGGGAGTTGGAGCTTCCCTCAACTTGTATCTTGAGAAACTAGGGGGTTGTAGCCTCCTTCTGGTTGTAGCCAAAGAATTGGGGAGTTGGAGTTTCCTCCAGGTTGTAGCCTCCTTCCAGTCGCAACTAGAAAACAAAGGAATTTGGTGCTTCCAATGAATGTATTTCTTAAAGACATATAAGAAAAACAATTATGCTTTTTTCTCCGGCTTTGGGTTTCCACGTAAAAACACTAGTGTTTTGTGCATGTGTATGATTGATCATTTGCTCATTGTTTATTTACTCTACAAATATTGGATGATAATGCTACATTGATATAAAACTTACATTTTGTGGTTAAAAAGGATTATTTCTCTATTATTGATTCACCCCCCATCTCAATAATCCAACAATTGGTATTAGAGCGAGTTCCTTCATGAAACAGTTTAACCACTGGAAGGAGATCATGGATTATTCTGAGAATGGAGTACCATTGTTTAATGGTCAAAATGTTTTAAAGTATGAGTTATTGAGTGGAAGGACGAAAGTAGTTTTACAAGAACATGGGTATTATATTTGGCTATTAGTCATTACAGGATTTGATAGTTCAAAAATGGAAAATACTTCAGCCAAGAAGGAATTGAATAAGAATAAAAAAATAGAAATGGATTTCATGTGGGAAGGATTACATAATCTGGTAAGATAAAATTTTCGTAAATGTTCATCAGCCAAAGAACTTTGGGATAAGTTAAATGACATATATTCTTCACCCATCGCAGATTCAAAAAATGTCAAAGAATATGCAGGTATAGATAGAGAACAAATATGTGCACCATCTCAAATAGATTCAAAAGATGAAGAGTACATAATCAACAAAGGTATGTTGTTTTGCTGTAATTGTGAAAAACAAAAACATCTTGAAATATAATTCCATGAAGGAAATGAGATAGAAAAATTAATTGAAAAGGAAGACAATTATGAAGCATAATTGATTAGTGATTTATATGAACTAAGAAAAGAAAGAGAAGAAATAATCACATTAAAAATCCATCTTGAAGAAGAGAAAAGAACATAAGAAGTCATGAAGTCTTAGATAATGAAGAAAGAAGAGGAGGTTGAGAATCTTGAAGAAAAAGTTATCACATTGAGAAGTAAAAACATCAAGCTCAACCAGAACGTTGAAGAGATAGAAACATCAACATCAGTTAAAGAGAATGAAGAGAAGCACTCTAGGTTGCTAGAAAAGAAGAATGAAGAAAATAGAAAGAGTTATGGAGAAGTACTCAAAAGAGGGAATCATGGCCAACGAGAATCTAAGAAAACTGTTAAAGATACATATTAAATAAGACCATCTATGTTCAAGCCACAAAGAAGCTTCAATCATGATCATGATCATTCAAGGAAGAAATTCAAAAGGACTACGCCACAAACAAGATCATTCACTCTGTTAAGTACCTAAACCAGATCTGCAAATATACTTCAATAATACCAAGAATAAACCATAAACCATTCACCATAACATGAACACAAGAAATAGAGAAAACCCTTGAGGTAGGGTAACACCATATATTAATCCTTATGGAAGGATAAAACTCCTCAAGCAATCCTTGCTTGTACAATCACAATATTCTTCA
>JASDQU010438472.1:53126-80203 GCA_032191745.1 Picea mariana
CCTCCCTAGGTATACTACATTCCATCCCCCTTCACATGTTTCATCCTCGAAACATGAGAAGAAACCATACAATATGACTGACTGAGTAATGTATCCAAATGGTACCAAGTACGAACATCCATCCATCCTAATGGAAGTCAAACATGATGTCTATCTACTACCTTTCCACCCTTATCTTTCTCTGCATCATGTCGGGGTTTCCATGGGATTGTTTCTGTAGCTTGAGCTCTTCCTGTAGTGCTGGTAGTCCTCCATTCACCTCTTGATCGGTTTCCTGTCTGGTGCCCTGCTGGTGCATAAATGTGTTCATGCACATGCCCTTGCCTTGATGACTTTTGCATCTCTATATGATGTGGATGGCGATATACAACAACTGTAGGAATTTGTTCTTTTTTCTTCAAATATGCAACACTTTGTGCCTTTGAGTCAATGAACTCCTTAGCTTCCTCATTATGTCCTTCTTGTAGTTTTTCTTCATCTCCTTCTGTAGACTCTACCTCTGATTCAACTTCAGAATGGGCAATAACTTCTTTGCTAGCCTCCATGGGTCCATCTTTCTTACTAAGAGACACATCCTGCAATGTGATTTTCTTTTTCTTGTACCACAACTTTAAAAACCTCTTTTGCACATTAATATTAATGGTACCCACTGATTCTATCCAAGGATATCCCAAAACAATATCCACTTCATCCATATCTATAGCATAAAAATATGAATGCAGCACATATTTATCCATGGTAATCTTCAAATATTTAAAAATTTGAACATTTTCACCCTCAACATGTGTGCTTTGAATATTTTTTATTGGAACTTGCAATCTGTTAACCAACTGAACATTGATAAAATTATGCATGCAACTAGGGTTAATAGAAACAACGATATTTTCTTTATGAATACAACCATGAACTTGTAATATAGATTTTTCACATGAAAATAAACTTTTGGTTCTCTCTTTTTCCTTATTTTCTCCATGAGACCACTTGTCTAACAATATTTTTTCAAAGTCTACATTGGAGAGTCTCATCATCTCCTTATAATCAAGCGATTTCCACCAAATGGCAGCATCACCTTGCAATTTGAGATCTACCCAATGGGGCCAAGTATATTCCCATGCTGATTTTCTTTATTTAATGAATGATTCAATACTAGGGCCATCACATTTCCCTGTAAAATACATCTTGCTATGAAAAAATCCCAAAAATAGAACAATAAGTTACGACAGAAAATCGCGGCTTTTTCTAGAAAACCCTGAAAAACTGTTGAATTTAAAATGCCCATAACTTTACTTCCCGAACTCTGTTTCGGATGATTTTGTTTTTGAAATTGGGTATTTTTCCAAGAGGAATTCAAATACCCAATTTATTTTTCCAAATTCAGCTTACAAAACTTTGTATCTGAACCTGAAGTGCGCTGCCCTCTTTTTCTTCCCTAGAAAAAATTCTGCAAAAAGAGAAAACAAATCTTCCTTTCTTTGGCCAAGGAAAGTGCTCTGATACCAATTTTTAAGTACCTAAACCATATCTACAAATATACTTCAATAATACCAAGAATAAACCATAAACCATTCACCATAACATGAACACAAGAAATAGAGAAAACCCTTGAGGTAGGGTAACACCATATATTAATCCTTATGGAAGGATAAAACTCCTCAAGCAATCCTTGCTTGTACAATCACAATATTCTTCACTATGTTTCATTACATTGCCTACACTTCTTTATATAGCTCTCCCTATCTCCTAGGAACCTTCTAGAGAGCCTTCTCACATTTATTACATCCAACTACCATAGTGAGCCTTTATTAATATAGTGGACCTAGTCCACTTTACATTGAATGACCACATTCCCATATATTAATTGACTTCCACTAATAACACATAACTACATTCCCATTGGGTACCTCCCTAGGTACCCCATATTACCTCCCTAGGTATACTACACACTCCCAGGTATGAAAATTTCTTTTATGGTCATTGTTTTTATTGTACTTATTTTGGACATAAGGTTGCAGATTGCAGAGATTATAAAAGAAATGTTCAAGAAAGAAATGCCTATGTGGCCCCATGTAACATTGAATGTTACAAATTTCATAACTATGGACACATAGATAGTGATTGTAGAAGCATGATCGATACTTCCATGAAATACAACACTTATATCATACATAAGAAAGTATGGATAAGAAAACATGAAGAACAGATGAACAAAGACCAGGTCCAAGAGATCAGAAGATTGGAAATAAAACGAGATGAACAAAATTCTACAGAGAAAAAAAAATGATGTGAGATACATAAAGGTTTGGAAAATAACTGAAAGAAAAGAAGGACATGTAAATAAGGAACAAGTTCAAGAGATTGTACTTTCAGTCATTGTAGTGAAAGATGAATCCACAGACAGAAAAAAAGAAGTCATAGCTCATAGAGATAATGAATATACCAATGAAGATAATGATGAATATACATCAGAGAAAGAATTTTTGTGAGCCATCCAACTTAGAGACTCCTAGGTAACATGAATATTAGACAGGGAGAGTCTATTCTATATATATGACATACCAAAGAACCATCCTTCAAGCGGCTTGTAGAGTTTGAGTAGATAGATCTAGAGTAATCAGTTAGCAGAAGTGTAGTTTGATAGATTAATCCGTTTTAGTAGTGAAAACTTCATGATAATATAGTAATAAATGGGTCAGCATTATGGATAAATTTTCAGCAGAGTCTTAGACAATATGGACAGAGATAGATTTGCAAGAACACTTAGTAGTTTTGGACAGATATATGATAGTGAACAAGAGCATGGATTCATAGATTGGTTCAGAGAGTGGTTCAAAGACAAAGGAACAATATTGATGTTAATTACATAGGAAATGGATCAAACAATGCTAATGGATTCCAAATTGACAGACATTTTTTGGACACATGCAGTGCATACAACAGTTCACATTCAAAATAGATTAATTCCCAGAAGCAACAATGAAAAAAATATGTACAAGCTATGGAAAGGAACACCAACAAATGTGAGTCACTTCAGAATATTTGGAAGCAAATGCTACATCAAAAGAGAATATGGCATAATGGGAAAGTTTGACTCTCATGTGGACAAAAGAGTACTTGTTGGTTACTCAATTAAAATGAAATCATACAAGTGTTACAATCTAATATTTAACAAAGTTGTGGAAAACATCAATGTAAAAATTGATGAAACAAGTGGACAAGAATCAAAGGAAGAAGAAAATGAATCATTGGAACATCTTTACGAAGAAGAAGAAAAAGATGAACAAGAAGTATAAGAGGAAGATGAAAAGGTTCAGACATAATTAGAAGAGCAAGTTCAGCAAGTTCCTCCAAAGACAATTAGCAAACGAGTACAAAAGAACCATCCTTCAGATCAGATTATTGGAAACAAAGATCTAGATTGGGCAGGTTGCATTGATGACTGACGAAGCACTAGTGGAGCAAGGTTCTACTTGGGTGAGTGTTTAGTATATTGGTTAAGAAATAAACAATCATTCGTATCTTTATCTACAACTGAGGCAGAGTATATTGCAGTAACAAGATGTTTTACATAGGTTCTATGGATGAAACACACTTTGACAGATATACAGATTGAGTATGATGAGTCCATTCCAATCTATTATGATAATACAAGTGCCATCAATATCTCAAAGAACCCATTGATGCAATCCAATACGAAGCACATTCCAATAAAGTATCACTTTTAACAGGAACAGGTTGCAAAGAATAACATCAAAGCTGAATATGTGGGAACAAAAGAACAAGGGGCAGACATCTTTACAAACCCTCTTACATGGGAAGAGTTGGAGTATCTTTTCTAGAGACTTGAAGTAATTTCTATTCCAAAATGAATGCTTTTGAATGCTAATCTTATATGTCTTAGATTTACATGAGGAAGCACCATAAAGAGTATGATTCAGGTCGGGAGATCAATTTCAAGAAGAGTTAAGTCAGGGGGACTATCCCCAAGGATATTTCAGTTTTGGGGAGCAACCTCGGATGGAATTATACCTTTTCCATTCATGACAAAGGTGGAGAGATTTATCAGATGTAGAGCACAGAGGCATGGTTCTAGGGGGAGAAATGGTCACAGGGATAGCATGAGTGATATGAATTCAGTATTACATGATATGAATTTAGTATTTCATCACAGTGTTTCCATCAATTCTTAAGGGGGAGATTTTTTATTAATTGGGTTGGTTGTCATTGATGTCAACCCTTGAAGAAAGTCTGGTAGCAATTTCTGGTAGCAAAACGGTTTGGGTAATGGACCCAATTTTGTTTAATGGATAAGGGTATGAGTTTTGATATATTTGTAGGAAATACTATTCTAGATGGATAGTACATGTCATGCCATTTCCAATGGTATGTGGAATGTCACATAACTCCCCACGGTTAGAGAGTTATGGCCATGTGAAGTTGGAGAACCCTCATGAGTGATATAGAAGCCCCAAAAGGTCAAAGTAATCAAAGTGGTTCCATAGAAGAAATGATTTAAATAGTAAAGTGAAGTTATGTGTGTCCTATAAGTCAAAGTGGATACAAAAGAAATTATTTAAATAATAAATTTAATGGAGAAATTACTAAGTGGACAAGTGGTTAGAAGTGGGTTAGCCCTAAAATAAGGAAAGTGGGTTAAGATGGTTAGAAGCTAATTTAAATAATAAAGTGAAGTGATGAATGTACTATAAGTCAAAGTGGATACAAAATAAATTATTTAATAATTAATTTAATGGAGAAATTACTAAGTGGACAAGTGGTTAGAAGTAGGTTAGCCCTAAAATAAGGAAAGTGGGTTAAGATGGTTAGAAGGTAACCCCTTGACGAAGCTACATGAAAATATAAATAAGAGGAAAGGCTCTCTCATTTTAATTACACTTGAGAATATTGAGTATCTACAAGTGAATGAGATAACCAAATGATATCTAAGACGAATTTTATAGGGAAGGTGAAGTAAAGAAGGCCAAAATTCAAGGGAGGATAAATTGTTTTGATGATGCTTTCTGAGGTATGTTATTTACAGGTCATCTCACCATTTTCATAATAAATTGTTTTATAGAATTATTCAGACCATGAAATTGGGAGGTCGTTGAGGAAACATATCCAAGTAGCTGTGATGAAAATTTCAACTTGTGGGTCGTTGTATTTTATGAGTTACAGTCCATGGAAAATAAGGTTTTTGGTTAGTCCTGAAACATGATTAATTCAAAATTAGTCATTTGAGACTAAATTAAAGTTTGATGAAAATGCTAGTGTCTTGTTGCTAAAGTTAAGGAAGGTTTGTAGGTATGTGATGATATACACAAGGTCTATTATAGAGTTACAAATCATATTTGGATGATGAAATTGATGAGGAATTTTGGTTGAGGTACATGTTGGGTACATGGTTGAGACAAGTAGTTGATGAGTTGGCACATACATGAGGTGTATAGTTGATGATGTTGGTACATCTTTATGAGTCATATTTTATGTGTATTTGATTCATGATTGGTACATATTTGGTGCATGGTTGATGCACTCATTTACAATACAGGTTTAGGTACAGGTTGGTGCATGGTTGATGCACTTGTTTATGGTATAGGTTGATTACAGGTTTTTTGGGCATGTTAATTGTACAAGTTTGGTGCATGGTTGATACATTTGTTTATGGTACAAGATAAGTTATAGGTTGATGTATGGTACACTTTGGCACAGATTATTGGTATAGGCTGTTACAGGTTGATTGGTACAAGTTTACAGTAGTATATCTCACAGTGATAGTGTGATAGTGGTTCCATCATTCTACTTCTACGTTAGGGCGGTTGGACGGGGAAAGGACAGGTGGTTGTATCCACCTTACAGTTGTATCTAGAGAGCATAGGGGGTTGTATCCTTCTTTCGTTTGTAGCCATAGAATTGGGGAGTTGGATCTTCCCTCAGGTTGTAGCCATAGAAACTAGGGGGTTGTAGCCTCCTTCTGGTTACAGCTAGAGAATTGGGGAGTTGGAGCTTCGTTCATGTCGTAGCCTAAGAAAATAGGGGGTTGGAGCTTCCTTCTAGTTGCAGCTAGAAAACAAAGGAATTTGGTGCTTCCAATGAATGTAAATCTTAAAGACATATAAGAAAAAAAATTATGTGGTTTTCTCTTGCTTTGGGTTACCACGTAAAAAAAATGGTGTACTATGTATGTGCATGATTGCTCATTTGTTCATTGTTTATTTACTATGCAACTATTGGATGATAATTCTATATTGATATAACACTTTCATTTTGTGCTTAAAAAAGATTATTTCTCTATTACTAATTCACCCCCCTCTTAGTAATCCAACAAAGTATTCAATGGAATTTGGGCAAAGCAATAGATCATGTAGTGAATGAATAAGTGAAAGTACATTCACTCCCGAAGAAACCAATGTATAGGTTAAGAAATACATTAGAGTCGGATATATTATAAAAGGAATTGACTATCTGTGGGATATTAATCAGATAAATAAAGAGGCTTAATTCATATATGGATAACGAGTGCATCATATCCAGGTATTATCTATGCAATTATAGAGTAATGCTTACCTTATGGTTATCAGAGTGCACAATGGAAGCATGGTATGAAATGAATCACTTTAAGGGTAAAGAAATGAATGTGCACATAAGTAAGGTGTGTTGGTTGAGGCATATGTGCATCAATAGGGAATGATGGAAGTTTATTATCCAAGGTAGGTTGAAATCAGATAGGTCAATACAAGAGAAAGTAATAGTCATCAAGGAAATCCAAGTGCTGATATGATCAGATAAGGAAGGGATAATCAAGTACCACAAGAAGGAAGTTGGTGTTAACTATCCAAGTTTACTAAGAAAACATGACTGGAAATATAATTGGGTCATGTAGGAGTTGGATCAGAGGGATCCAAATAATAGTGGAATGTTGAAAATTAATATCAACATAATATGTAGTTGCAAGTCCATGAAGATCCTAGGATAATGGAAGAAGAAATCATGAGGTAGATATCAAGCTAATGGGAATGCAAGACAAAAATCCACGAGGGAAATAAATAACAATAGAGGATTATTGATGCATTCCAAAAGTATTGAATATATTTCCACAATAGAATGGAGATGTCAAGGCCAAGAAAGACTTAAAAGTGAAATGAATCTTTGTAGAAATTTAGTAAGGAACCATGAAGAAGAAAATGGTTCTATGCATGATTTTGAATGAAAAAGAGGTGGTTCCTGAGAAGAATCCATCTCAAGTGGCATAGAGCCATGACTAACATTTCCAGGAGGTGGAAGTATCACTTGAAATTATGATGGTAAATTAAAAGCAGTATTAAGTAATTTTAATTAATTATATGTATCTAGAGAAGGAGGCATATGTGCATCCTTACAATATGCTAGATATTGGCTATGGAAGCTAGGTTTGAGTCTATTTGGAAAGGAGAAGAGAAGAGTGGAATAAAACTCAAATAATCAAGTATTTAGTCAAGAAAGAGTTGAAGTAATTCAGTCTGAAAAGTAAATGGATGTTGAAGATCCAAAGTCTATAAGACAACATGATTGGAATTATAATTCATCTAAGTATGAGTTGGGATAGATGGATCCATGAAATAAATAAAAGATGAAGGTTAATATTAGTTTAGTAATTGGCTGGAAATGAAAAGGAAGGAAAGACTGATTTGGATAGAAAGTGCTCAAGTCAGAAATGATCATGCACATTGGTTACAGTGAAGAGCACATGAAGATTTAGGAATCCAGAAGAACTGAAGACTTCTGGAATAAACAAGGAAAAGTGATACAGAGAGAAATAAGTTGTTGCAATTACTGTAGCAACAAGCATGTTATGGCTTGTTGGAACAACCATAAAGTGAGAATTATTGCATGTTGCAAGTGTTGTTGATAATGTTGTTGCATATGGAAGGAAGCAATAAAAAAATGTAATGTTGATTATAAGACATATATAGAGGAATGCGAGATTCTAATGATGTAACATTAAATTTGTTTAATGGTAGCCATGCAGGTATGTATTTTTCTTTTGAAATTATGTTGCATAATTTCCAAAGGGAAATTCAGGTAAGAATTTCCCCAAATTGAATTTTTATAATATGCAGTATGGTATTGTTTAAGTGCATTAACATGAATAAGATACGACTAGGTTTGGTAAAGGATACAATCTTGTTATAGTTATCAAAGATTTTTATCTTTTGAATGCACACACTGACATAGTAACATGTCATGTTAATTTGGTTATGAGGTAATAACCAAAGAAATAAAAGATAAGAACTTATTATAGGAATGATGCCACAAAAGCTAGTCATGTATGAGACCAAGACAAGGTTGGATATGGAAAGGTATGGATATAGAATGGTTACATACCACACAAATACCCAATGAGATTCCTACCTTTAAGAAAAACTTGGACTGCAACCTTTTTGGTAACACTAATGCACACCACATAATTATATTCTTGGTGTAGTGTTCGGGTCGAAAATGAAGGCATCGAAATAATCGAGAAGACGATGGGAAGTATGTGGATAATGTGTCAAGACATTGACCATTTCCAATTTATGAATGGTGAGATACATGAATTAGATAAAGATCATTCTGAAAATCAATGCAAAGGTGAATTGAATAAATAGGCATTGAGAGATGCACTCATGTCTAGTAAGTGGCAGAGTTGCACTCATACATGATATAATTGTATACTTAAATGCAATTGCTGGATGGATTGTGTGAGTGCATGTATATATGTTTTGAATGGAAATAATTATACTAATGGCTGAAATGTTGCTAACTCATGGATTTGAGAACATTTCAGGAACTCTTAGACATTGCAACAAGAAAGTTGTAAGTTAGGTAGTCATAGGAATGATGACTGCAAAAAAATTTATGATCAAAAAACTAAAATAATGAACTTACTGTTATTAATTGCGAACAAGCATATGCATAGAATGATGAGTCATTCTATCTAATAATTTTTTTAGTAATTGTAATTGGATTTCTAGGTGTAGGCAATTCTAAGATAATTGCATAAGGTTTTTGTACATGTTGCAATTAATATGATGTACATGAAATACTGCCAATTTGTTGGTTGTATGAAAGATAGAATCATTGCAAAAAAAGTGGTATTCAACATGGTGCTTGATGAAAGCCAGAAGGAAGACTACATCTTATTATTGCAACAACAACAAAAAGAAAAATTATGAAATAGAATTTCATATTTTGCGAAAAGTTGAATTCCTTATGAAATTAATTTGATTTATAAAATGGAATTTTTATAATGTTCTCTCATGATAACTACATATGTGTGATGCAGATGAGATAATATTGATTAAAGTTGGAATGATGGAAAATAACAACTACTGTTGAGGACATTAAAGCCCTATAGTTGTAGATCCTTGGTGGGGTTCTGGTAATGGGTTAACACTCTCCTTGTGTGTGAAAGCCCTGGCAAGATGGATGGTTGAAGGATTGCATAGCAGTGAAGGGATGCCTAAGCCTGGAAGGGTGAGTGAAAAAAGGAGGAGGCAACCCAAGAACTCTTATGGAATGGTAGCCACCTTAAGGAGGGTGTGTCCAATGGAACAATGAGCTAAATTATTCCAGGAAGCATCTCTATGGAATAGAGCAATTGATTTCTAGTCATAGTATGAATACTAGAATTGGTGCTGGAAAGTAGAGCACCAGATGGATATCAAGTTTCCAATAGCTAAATCTTGGATATTGTTTTTAAATAATTTGAATGGTACATGGTATATAATGCACCGAGGTCAATGCATAAATAAGGGGAGGGGATTGTAATACCCCTAAGCTGAACCCAAATTGTAAATATAAATTTAAAAAATGCTTATAAGATGGTGAGTTGTTGATATAATTTTGCATGCACCTTCCATGGTATAGTGTGCACTTGTACTGTGCGCTAAAATGATGAAGTGTGCACATTACAGGATACCACGGGCAACAAACTTAAGTGTGCATGATTTTGAGGCCATAGAGCCTTTGTGTATATGTTTTATTTTGCAGGTTGGTGACCCATTTTATTATAATCTAGAAGGCTTATGTGATTATTAGGGAGAAGAACCTAGATGCTAAGGGCTAGGGGGGCTATTTTTGTATATGTAAATACTCATATAATTAATATTATACATCGTTGCGTGTAGACCGACCACGATAAAAGAGAAGGGGGGACTAAAATACACTAGTTAGGGAAAGGGGGGGGGGGGGGNTTAATATTATATTAATATTTCTTAAAGTATAAAGTATGGATAATTATTTTATCCTAAGTTCTAAGGATGGGGACAAGTGGATCGAAGTACCTCTCAACATGACAAGTGTCATATTGGGAGAATGCATAAATATAGTCTGGACTTAGTTCATTTTCCCAACCATTCATTTTTCCATCATCATTCACTCACTCATTCAATTGTCGTCAGTAACTTTATCTTATTGTTACACATCAAAATTACTCACTTCAATAGTGTCACAAGTGTATTCATTACAAGTGTTGTAAGTGTTTCATCTTGTTTGCAAGTGTCGCATATTGACCACAAGTGTCGCAAGTCTTGTAAACATCATACTTCCATCTTTCCTATGTCGTGATTCTAACTACATCATAAGGACACTTAAGACACCTCAAATATTGGTTTTGAAGAGGATAAATCACTTGACAGGGAGTACAATCCTTTTGCCACTGGAAAACTACTTAAAAATGATTTTGGGAAGGTAGTGCCCCCCTACCCACTGTCAGGGAGCGTTGGCTCTCCCTAGACTTCTTTGGGGGAGACTTGAAACACTCTGTGCACCCTTTTGGGGGAGTGCTACCCTTCCTAAGTGAATTTTGGTTTGTTGAGATAAATCAAGGAAGAATCCCCTCAATATTTGAAGTTGGTTGGATTCAAATATGAGTTCAAGGCATGATCTTAGGGAAGATCCACAAATGAAGGAGAGGAATCCTCAACTTATCCCAAATATATCTCAACTGGTTGGGTCTCTCCATGCTGATATAAGGATGCCTTCTCATGGTGAAAGGTACATGAAAATATTGGAAGTATGAAACCTATGATCTCATAGGCAACATATGGTAGAGATAGAGATTAATAAATACCAAACTTATGATCTCCTAAGTGGTATTGCGAGAGACATTGTAAAGAATCTAACTTATGATCTCATAAGGGAGATATCATTGAAGCATAAACATTCTATGTGTGGATTATTTGAGCAAGGGTCTGGACAAAGGGAGCTTGGTGAAGCTTTTGCACTACATCCATGGGTGTAAGTAACACTTTGTTCTCATTAATACAAATTCATGCTTGGCCTATTTCCTTTAAAGTTTGTGTATATGAACTTGTTTCTTTCGTAGATTCATTATGAAGCTAATCATAGTAGAGTAGGAAATATTGTTGTTATTGCTCATTGTATCACAAGACCTTCAACTGAACTTGGAGATCAAGATCAGCCCTGAGCAAGCAAGGACAAATGTCGGTAAAGAGGTATTTACCATTCTTCTCTTTTCTTCTTTGATATTTTAGCTTTATGATAAATATATGCCAATGTCCATAATAGCACTTTCTGTCTTGGAATTAGGGGTCTAGCAGCCAAGAGGAAATCCACTTGTCCATAGGGGGATTCTCCTATAACAATTACTATCATTGTACATGTACCCGTACCCATACCCGTACCTGTACCTGTATCTTTACCTGGTTAGATTGCGAGATAGACTTAAAAGGTGGGTTGTTAGGCCCATGGGATACTCAAGAGGTGAGTTTTCAGGCCTATGAGAAATTTCTCTCTGGGTGAGATAATTGTTGGGAATTTATTTCCCGAAGGTGCCAAACTGCATCTATAGGACTCTGAGACTTCCTTTCCGACCTATTACTAAAGTCCTGGAAAGGAAGTGGGGCAGCCGAAGGACTGTTGATAAGAGAAGGGGAACACTTCCTAGGGTGGGACAGGCATGTGGAGAATGAGGGAATGTAGGCTATTAGTTTGAGTTGGCACCTCTGAGGGTGTTTTTACTATTGTCTTAGATACATCATCCTGGTTAGGAATCCCTTTACCTGGGTGGAGTTTATTCCTAGCTTACGGGTGACCCACTGTTGAGAGTGACGAGCAACGTGGTCTAAGGCTGGGAGGTTTGTACAAGGTATGTACATAGTTGGTGATATTTTTACCAAGATAAGTGTCAATTGTATGTTAAATTACACGCTGCATTATTATTTATGCATTTATTTTTATGGGTTTTTCCTGTGTGTGCTGCATGTGTATTTTTATTATTATTCTGCATGAATCTGCGCATTTGCATAATGCATTCATCTATTTTGAGTTATATCTATATATATATATATAATTATGCAAGAGTTTCTGTGTGTATATGTTTTAATTTGTATACTATTCAGAAAGTTTTATGTGGCATAGCCCAGTTGGATGTTGGGGATGTTACAATTTAAGTCAAAGATGTCTAAGTCGAATTTGAAGAAGTCTAATAGAGACTCTTATACTAGACCCTTTTACACATTTTATTGAGCACCGGATTTTGATTTTTTTCCCTTTGCATTTAGATAGGAAACATTTAGTATCCATAAGTAATTATTGTTTAGACAATGCATGCATTTGACAATATCATATGCACAATTTTTATGTTGATGACCATAATATTGACCTCTTTGAATCAATTCCAATACCAACATCACATACCCTCTTTGACATCAATGTCAACTTCATAACATTATGTCCAATATTGAGCATATTGATATCCTTTGAAATGAATGCCAACACCATGTCCAAAAAATGTACATATTGGTGAGCTAAGATATTATAGTCCAGATTACTCATGTGATTATTAAGCCTAAGATCCTAGATGTTAAAATGTTTATGAGTGTATTATCGTTATATGTAATCGTTCATATTATTAATAAAATACAAAACTGTTATAGATCAGGTTAAACAAAATATTATGGAGGTTTAATAATCCATGATAGGGAAATGGGGGATAAGGGCTTAGGGAAAAAGGGGCTAAGTCAAGGGGCTTAAGCCTATGAAATAATATAATATTATTTCTAAAGTCCAAAGTATTTTTTATCACCAAAAAATTTCTCATACAAACACAAACAATGGATGAAGAAACAATCAACACAAGTACAACATACAACCAATAATTATAGGAGGATCACAACCACGATTGGTAGATAGTCACAAAACTATGCAAAAAAGAGCATGAATTTTCGTGCACATTCAACAAAGACAATGTGTGCATATCCGCACAAGCTAACACTGTGTACAACGTGCACAATGTGTGGCTTGCGTGACTGACAATCATGTTGGACAACTGAAACGGGGAGGGGTGAATCAATTGTTACCGTTCTTAAAAAATTATGCCTATTTTAAACTCTTTAAAACACACTCAATGACGATCATAATAATGAAAAGATGTAAGCAATAGAATATTCAACATCAATCAAACACATGAAATATATAGAGACAGATATTTCCTAAGGAAACCGATAAAGGGAAAAACCTCTTCTTATTGATATGATAAGTAAGATTTATTTTTTGTACATTATCATTATTATGAGCACCAACTCATTGTGAGGTTACCACCTTTGTTTTTCAATATGAATCTTGCTGAGAGCACCAACTCTCTGGTTTCTTTATCACCCACTAGAAGGAAGCACCGACTCCCCGATTTCTCTAGCACCCACTGGAAGAAAGCACCAACTCCCTAAGTGTTACAACACCAACTAGATGGAAGCACCAACTTCGAGTCACACATGAACCAACTTGTATAACAAAGAACAATTGTTCTCCGTTGCACCACCCTGCAACCCTAGTTTTTCTGGATGCAACCAAATGGAAGCTACAACTCCCTGTGTTCAAGCACTCACTTGAAAATCTGAGGACAACAATCCTCCCTAGCACCTCCCTACCACCTTGAAATATCAATCTTTTCTTTCTTAAATTTATCACAGTGATACAAAATTTATCTATGGCTTAGCTGTCTCATCATTGTTCTGCTACATTTCTCTTCTCTGCCTGCATCAGTGTCTCTCTCCTCGCATCTGTTATGGTTTCTGTTCTTCTCTAAGATATGTATTTTTGTTCCTTTTTTCTTATACGCTTTATGATCTGTATCTTCTTTCCATTCTATGCACCATTCCTCTTCTGTGCACTTCATCTCTTGCACACAACATGATTCTACCCACATGAAACACTCTCAACGACAACACCCATCTCTTCTATGTTCTGCATTTTTATATTTTTTGTGCATCAGCTACATGCTTTGCGTAATGCCTCTGCATGTTCTTCAATACATCATTGTTCTACCCTACAAGTTGTTCACTAGATCTCTTCCTTACCATTGTATGGCTCACTGGAAAAATTCCTTCACTTCTCTTATTTTCCTTTCTTTATCATGTTGAGACCTCTACTTTATCATCATACAGACTCTTCATCTTCTGTGGTCGTTAGCTCCATGTGTTCATCATCACTGGGTTTATCCTGAGATTCTCTTCCTTCTCTGGTAGTGCAACTCTTCGTCTTCTCTGTCACATTTGAGCTTATCCTCTCTATTGTAGTTACACTGTTCGACACTTTTCCATTTGTCAATTATCTTTATGATCAGTCTTCATTCCACTAGCAGTTACCTCAAGATTCTCCAGCTCCTCTGGTGATCACCCTGCAGTTCCTAGAGTTCTCTTGTTGATTTCATCACTACGTTCTCATAGTTACAGCTTGTCAACTATGGATTATTTAGCTTCTAAACCCCTTCCTTCATGTGACCTCTGTTGTGACCTGGGGCCATGCACTAGGGTGCTTTGCAATTTCGCATTTTGCAATCTTCTGCTACGATTTGCCTTGAATCTCCCAACTCGTGAAATCTGAAATAATCCATATCAGATTAAAGGTCTAGATCTTTCCCTTTGATTGATGATTGCAATCAAATCATGATTTCATGTTTCACGATTTCTTGTTGTGAGTTTCTTCAAATCTCTCAACTCGTGAAACTCCAAAATGCTTCATATTAGATCAACGGTCGAGATCACTCCCTCTGATCAATGGCCGTGATCAAATAGTGGACTCAGAATTCATATTAGATCAATGGTCCACTTCCTCGGTGATATGATGGCTTAGATCATTTCATGACTTCGCATATAGCAAGTTCCTACAACTCTCACCTTTGAATTATCCAACTCATGAGTCAGTGAAATGTTGATCTCTCGCCATGTGTCCTCTGGATCCAATGACTTAGATCATTTTGTGATTTTTCATATCACAAGTTCATACTACTCTCACCTTTGACTTCTCCAGCTCATGAGTCAGTGAAATGCCAATCTCTCACCACATTTCCTCTAGATCCAACGATTCATATATCATCATGATCCCATCCAATGACTGAGGTTTAATGTCCTCCTCTACGTGCTCCTCCTGTCTGGACTCTTATCTGAAAACCATCGGGTATTCGGGATTGGTGATCCAACAACCACTGTCAATCCTTATTTTGAGCTTATGCATCCTCCCAGCTTGGAAGAATTTCTAAGTGTCAAAGGCCTCAAGTTTTGATCCTTCTACGAGTCTTGATGGCTTGGACCTTGTCTGCACTTCTCGAAACTGCTATCTCTTCTGAGCTTTCTCTTCTCTACATTTTGTTCTCTTCTCCTCTTGATGTTCTCAATATTTCTCTTCTGTGTATTCGATGTTGTTCTTGCCATCAATGAAAAGCACACTCTACCTATAAACATGCCAACAATCTCCCCCTTTGGCATTGATGGCAAGCCTTAACGGTTGCACTATTCATCTTATACCTCCAACTGTAGCATCCACACCTTTTCTCCCCCTTTGACATCAATGTCAAAGAAAACATGCCCCCCCTGAGCTATTGCAGTATTTTTCGGAGGTATAAGATATTCAACTAACACATACTCCCCCTGACAGGATGGACTCTCTTAGGTTGATAGTGGGGTCACGCCCAACTTCTGGTGTAGATACTCAAAATGAGCTTGTGCAAGCGGTTTAGTGAAGATATTAGCAATTTGGTCTTTGGACAGAATATAATGCAAAGAAAACATAGAGTTGGTTACCTGTTCCCTCAAGAAGTGATACTTGATGGGTATATGCTTGGTCTTGGAGTGAAAGATAGGATTATTTGACACATCAATTGCATTGGTATTAACACAATGGATTGGGATCGGTGCAGTATAATTTACCTCCAAGTCTGCAAGTGTCTGAATCATCCATAACACTTGGGTACAATAGGTGGCATCTGCAATGTATTCAACTTATGTAGTTGATAAGGAAATGGAAGCTTTCTTCTTGCTCAACCAGGATATAAGAGAATCTCCTAAGTAGAATACACCTCAACTCGTTCTTTTCCTTTCATCCGCGCAGTTAGCCTAATCAACATCTAAATAGACTGATAGATGAAAATTTTGATTCCTAGGATACCATAGGATGTAGTCCATTTTTCCTTTCAAGTATCTGAATATTCTTTTGACAACTAACAAATAACTCTGTTTAGGTGCATCCTGATACCTTCCTACCATGCCAACAACATGCATTATGTCTAGACGAGATGCTATGATGTACAATAGGCTGCCTATCATAGACCTATATGAACTTTGATAAACACTAGGTGAGTCATCATCCTTACTTAACTTGCATCCAGTGACCATAGGTGGGATCATAGGTGTAAAATATTCCATTTGAAACCTTTTTAACATTTCTCTTATATATTTCTCCTGAGAAAGAAATAATCCTTCAGACCTCTGAGTAATTTGCAGACCAAGGAAAAATGGTAGTTACCCTATCATATATATTTCAAATACATACTACATGGCAGAAGCAAACCATTGTACTAATGAAGCATTATTGCTTCCGAAAATGATGTCATCTACATAGACCAACATAATGAGAAAATCATTATCCTCTTTTTTGATATATATATTGTTGTCAAATGTTCTTGTCTTGAACCCTTTTTCTTGAAGATACTTATCCAATCTGTAATACCAAGCACAAGGAGCTTGTTTCAACCCATATAAGGCTTTCTTTAGCTTGCAGACAAATTCAAGGTTATCTGACAGTTGGAAACCTTCTGGTTGTTTCATATAGACTTCTTCTTTTAGATATCCATTTATAAAAGATGACTTGCCATCCATTTGATAGACTTTAAACTTCTTATGACAAGCATAGGCAAGAAACATTCTAATAGCTTCTAATCTTGCTATAGGCACACATTTTTCATCAAAATCCAGTCCTTCTATTTGAGCATATCCTTTGCAGACCAATCTAGCCTTATTTCTTACAATATTTCCTTGCTCATCCATCTTATTTTTGTAGACCCATTTGGATCCTATTACATTTTTATTTGATGGCCTAGGAACAAGTTCCCAGGTGTCATTCTTTTAAATCTGGTCAAGTTCCTCATTCATTGATTTTAACCAGTTTACATCTTCACTGGCTTCATTGTAGTTCTTGGGTTCCACCATGGATATGAAGGCTATATGTGATCACTCGATGTTTTTGATTATCCTTCTCCTGGTTTGTACACCTTTGTCTTTCTCACCAATTATCTAACTTGTAGGATGATTCTTTTGAGTAATTCTGGAGGAAGAATTTGATGTTGTCTACTGATTTGAGTCTGTCTGAGTATTTGCATCTTCATCTGACTCATAGTATTCTTGTTCTGATTCTTGAACCTGTTCAACTTAAACTTCACCTATATCCTCTGTTGTTGATTCAATATTGTTCACCTCCCTTACTGGGATTCCTTCATCAACTTTTATGTCAATACAATCAACTAATTTGTGCATCCTCTTATTATAGCATATGTATCCATTATTGTTTGTAGCATACCTTAAGAATATGCCTTCATCAGCCCTGCCATCATACTTACCAAGATTCTCATTATTATTCTTTATGTAACACTTACTCCCAAAGACTTTGAAGTGTTTGATTGTAGCAGGTCTTCCATGCCATAGTTCATAAGGTGTATTGTCAATATGTGGTCTGAGGTGAGCTTTATTAAAAATATGGATTGATGTGTGTATTGCTTCTACCCAGTAGGTTTGACCAATTTTATTCTCATTCATCATTGACCTGGCCATTTGATGAAATGTTATGTTTTGCCTCTCAATTACTCTATTTTGTTGCGGGGTTCCTAGGATTGTGTATTTTCTTTTGATCCCATTTTTATCACAAAACTCTTAGAGACAAAAAATTACTTTTGTCTCCCATCATATGTTTGGAGCATCCATTGTCAATATACTAGGGGTTATTTTGTCTTTGAGATGACAACACTAATCCACACGTGTCATTCTCTTTTTTCTTCCAAACCTTGACATTTTCAGCAGAGGGATTCAAATGTGGTTCATAGTTCCTTAAGCGACAATATGCAGCTTTATGTCCATAATTATGGAAGGTGTAACATTCTGATTTATTGAATAAAGGATCATAATGATTGTTATGCTTAACCTGTGTCCTTTTCCCAGCCATCACATGATTTGTAGTCTGTGATTGTTTGTTACTTGGTTGTCTCATTCTTTGTTGTGATAGATATCTATTCCTTGAGTGTTTTGATTCTTATATCTAAATATTAAAGAACAGTTTACAGCTTTCTAAACAAGTTAGAACATAAAAAACAATATCCATAGAAAAATCCTTTGTACCTAGAAAATGGTTGTCTTATTTGAGCAAGTCGATTTCTTCCATGCTGATGATTTCTTTGTTCTACAATTTCAGTTCTGGTACTTTTTCTTTCACTCTTCCTTGGTGGCTGATTGTCTTCCTCTGTTTCTCCATATTTTTTGTTGTTAATGAATGTAGATTTGATAAAATTGATGGATTATTTGTTTCTTGGTTGACTACAACTTGATCCTTCTTCATAACCCAAACCATTTTTCAAATTTGGATTCCTTTGTTGATTCATAATGGTGGTTAATCCTTCTGAGGCTTTAATGCTTGGAATATTTTGGAGATACAATTCTTTGAACTTCTCCATCTCTTTTCTGGTTTTTACTACCTCTTCTTCCAAGGCTTCACATCTTGCATTATTCTCTGATAATTTTTGTTTCAGAATGTCCTCTATTTTCTTTGCCTCTTCTAACTCCACCTTTACCAGGGCAAAGTCTTCATCAGGGTTTTTAGCATTCTTTTCAAACTGCATCAACAACTGGTTTTGTTTTCTTTTCTCGAGTCTGAGTCTATCAATCTCTTCTAAGGCACTAATTAGTTCACCTTCCATATCAACCACAACTTCTTCATCATTAACATCACTTCTTTTGTTTTGATTATCATATTCCTCTTTGGCCATATGTAGCATCCCCAACCACCCAGACCAGACCATGCTAATCCAGAACACTCTTTCATGCTCTGATACCATATTGTACCGTCCTCGACCATCCATGCTGGGCCATGCTATGCCAGAGAACTCTTATTTTTCTCTCTGTGGATCATACTATAACATACCCATCATCCAGCTGAGCTATGGCACATAATTTTTCGAACTACATGAAATCAAAATATACACACACAGAACTCTTGCAGAAGAATTATATATAAAATGTAAACATACAAATACATCCGTAAATACATGAATTCACACTAAAATAACAGTAAACGTATACATGCAGCATATACATGAAATACCTATAAAAATAAACAAAATTATAACCACATATATGATAACCCATAAAATAAGCACGTAAATAACAATGCAACACGTAGATTTATCACACAATTGACACTTATCTTGGTAATAATGTCACCAATTGTGTGCAGACCTTCCATGAACCTCCCAGCCTTAGATCACACTATTCATCACTCTCAACAGTGAGTCACCCCCGAATTGGGAATAAAATCCACCCGGGTTAAGGGATTCCTAACCAGGCTTAAGGCTCATAGACAACAGAAAAGACTCTGTCTCAGGTTCCAACTCAAACTAACAACCTACAGTCCCTCATTCCCCACATGCCTATCCCACCCAATAAGTGTGCCCATTCTCTGCTCAACATTCCTTCAGCTGACCCACTTCCTTTCCGAGCTTCAGCAACAGGCTGAACTGGAAGTCTCATAGAACTGTAGCTACAGTTTATCACCTTAAGGAAATCAATTCCTAGCAATTCTCTCACCCAAAGAATTGATAACGGGCCTGAAAACCCACCTCTTCAATATCCCATAGGCCTAAAAACCCGCTTCTTCAATCCATATCCCAAGCTAACTAGCTACACCAACACAAAATGGCTATGGATATAGGTTCAGGTACAATCACGAAGATACAAAAGATAGCTCAATGGGTGTGTGCATGTTCATGGATGATTGACTAGATGAATAAATGATGGAAGGAATGATGGGGATAATGATGGAAAACATGATGGAAGAGATGGGAAAATGAACTAAGTCCCAACAATATGTATGCATGTCCCCAAATTGACACTTGTCATGTTGGGAGCTACTTTTTCCCACTTGTCCCCAACTTTAGAACTTAGGATAAAACAATTATCCATACTCTATATTTAAGAAATATTAATATAATATTCCTTTTCAGCTTAAGCCCTCTAGCATAGCCCCTTTTCTTAACTTATCCCCTCCCTTTCCCTAACTTGTGGATTTTAGTCCCCCATCTCTTTTATCATGGTCGGTCTGAGTGCAACGATGTATTTTATATTAATTGTGAAACATATACAAAAATAGGCACACTGGCCTTTAACATCTAGGCTCTTCGGCCTAATAAAAAAAAAAACATCCTAGCTTATAATAACTGGCTCACCAACTTATAAAACACAACATATACACAAAAGGATACCTGGACTCAAAATCACACACACTTAAGATGTTGCATGTGGTATCCTGGAATGTGTACACTTCATCATTTTACTGCACAGTACAAGTGCGCACTATGCCATGAAATGTGCATACAAAAATTATATCACAACATCTCACTAACTTAAGTAAATTTTCATTTACATTACAATTGGGTTCGACCTAGGGATATTACAATCCCCTCCCCTTATTTATGCATTGTCATCAATGCATCATGTACCCATATACAACAAAATTTCAAAAATCCTCAAAAATATGAAGGTATTCTTCCCGCATTGCATCCTCATGCTCCCAAGTAGCATCCTTAGGACCATACCAGGTCCATTAGACCTTTATAAGCCCTATGGTTTGATTCTAGAGATTTTTTATTTTTTGGTCTATAATGCATACCAAATGTGCTTAGAAAGCACCTTCTTGCTCCACTTGAATCACATTCCAATCAATAACATGATTGGCATAAGGTATATATTTCTTGAGCAAAGATAGGTGGACTACATTATGAACAGACATAAATTCAGATAATGCAATCATATAGGCTATTGGACCAATCCTCTCTAGGATTTCAAATGGCCCACAATAGTGAGCTGTCAACTTTGAATAATTTCCCAATTCCAGGGAACTTTTGTTGGCCTTCACTTTCAAGAATGCATGATCTCCCACTTTAAATTCCCTGTGAGTTCTACCCTTATCAACATAAATTTTCTGCTTATCTTGGCCAGCCTTTAAATTTTGTTTTATTTTTATCATTTTCTCCTCCATTTCCCTGAGTAAATCTGGGCCAACTACTGCTCTATCTGCTGGGTTATCCCAACTTACTGATGTGTTTCACTTTCTGCCATAAATTGACTCAAATCGACTCATATTTAGAGATGCTTGGTACCCATTTTTATAAGAAAATGATATCAAGTGTAGGTAGTCTTCCCATTTTGATGGTTTATCCATCACATAAATCCTCAACATATCTTCAATCACTTGATTCGCCCTCTCTTTTTTCCCATCTGATTCTGGATGATAAACTGTACTAAAATTCAATTTTTTTCCAAATCTATTAAATGATCCCTTCCAAAATTTTGAGGTAAATTTTGGATCTCTATCATACACAATTGTCTTGGGTATTACATGTAATCTAGCAATTTCCTTCATAAAAACATCAACAATGTTCGCTGCCTTGTGAGTGAACTTAACTGGAATAAAATGGGCAACTTTAGTAAGCTTATCCACCACTACCATGATAGAGTCATGTTGCTTGTTTTTTTTGGGAAGCTTGGTGATGAAATCCATTGTTACAGCTTCCCACGTCCACTCAAGAATGGGTAATAGTTGTAGCAAACCAGCTAGGTGTCTATACTCAGCCTTTACTTTTTGACATTCCAAACATTAGCAACCTCTTTGTTCATGCCTGGTCAATAATATTGGCTCTTGACAGCTACAACTATTTTCTGATATCCTGGGTGCCCAACATAAGGAACATTATGCATTTCTCTCAATATCATATTTTTCAACTCCTGGGAATTTGGTACATAAATTTTTCCCCTGTACCTGAGAATTTCATCATTATCTAGCTTATAATTTTCAATTTTCTGCTGCAAACTACCTTGCTGTAATTTTTCCACTAATTCCTTGTATTGCAAATCTGATTTGGCAGCCTCTGTAATTCTGTCTTTCAAATCTGATTGGTACATGCTAATGGTTGTAGCATGCATTTCATGCACTCTTCTGCTGAGTGCATCAACTACCTTGTTTTCTTTCCCCTTGATATGCTTTATATCAAAGTCATATTCACTCTGAAATTCTAACCATCTGGTTTGCCTAACATTTAGAGTTGGCTGATCAAATAAATATTTTAGACCATTATGGTCTGTTCTTAACTCAAACCTTTTCCCCATGAGGTAGTGTCTCCATTTCCTTAAGGCATGCACTATGGCTGCCAAATCCAAATCATGAGTGGCATAGTGTCTTTCATGCTCTTTCAACTTCCTTGATTCATAACATATAACAAACCCATTTTGAGTGACGACTCCACCAAGTCCTTCTTTACATGCATCTGTGCATACAATGAATTCTTCATTTGGGTCTACAATCCTTAGTATTGGAGCACTTGTTAATAATTTTTTCAAGTGTTGGAAACTCTTTTCACAATCCAATGTCCATTGAAACTTCACACCCTTTCTTTTCAAGGAAGAGATTGTGTTGGAAAAATACTGAGAGGGGGGGTGAATCAGTGTTTTGAGCTATTAACAATTTTCACTTTTCTTTCACTGAAAAATCTTAGTCTACTTTATAGAGACCAGTTAGTATATTCTTATGAAAGCAGTAGTGCATTCAGGGATCATATTATGGATTTCTTCATTTATCAGATGTCTTTTAAACAGTAATTCAACAAAATAACTAACACAGATGAATAGGACACGTGAACACCAGGATTTAAGGTGGAAACCCAAATAGGGAGAAAACCACCCTGTTGTTGTTTCTGTCTTCAATTATTATTATTAAGAAAACATTCTACAACAATGTACTAGTGCAGACTCATACTAGTACGCAGGCTTCTACCTGCAGAAGGCTACAACCTTCTCTCGTTTACCAGCCTTTCCTAGAAGGGAGCTTCAACCCCCTGAAGATAGCACCAGTTTCTACTGGTAGAATGCTTCTGCTGAAGGGTTTAACCCTCATACTCACTTTTGACCACGTTTCATTAATTTTCACACTGGATCAGGCAGTTTCATCTAATGGTTATGTGAGTAACAGAAATTATCTCAAGAGAAAACACAGATCTACAGACTTTTAGGCAGTTACCAAAGGACACATATTAAACAACTCAATAAACCTGGAGATAATGCTTTTGATCTCATGTTTGCTGAACCCACAACTGAGATCTTTCTGTCAATGTAGATATGCTCCCCAACTGCCACAAGGAGGTTCCTCTTTCTTCAAATCTTCCATGCTGCCTGCACAAAGTGACCTCCCCCGCTAGTAGCTATCCCTACTGTAAGAAAATGGCCTCTGCGTCCTGTAAAAGGACCTCTGTGACCTATCACCATCCTCTTCTGCCTCTGCACACCTCCCTATAGGAAGAGCATCGACCCCTTCTTATGCCCATCGGTCTAGTCCATATTCAACGCTCATCGGGTCCCATATTTATTACTAGGAGGAAAACGGGCTCCTGTTTAAAATTTAAAATAAATTTACGCGCGCCCCTTTCCACGTGCTATCCCTGCTGGCTATAGTCCTTGGCCCCATAAGACCGTCAACACATGACCTCGGTCAAACAGCTCATCGGGGTTTCAGCGTTTTCGATGTCACAATGTACATGCCTCCAGGATTCCTGATCCCCGAATTCCCGAGCTTTAGCCCCATCAGGCTACACAATGGTCCATACTACCATTACCCATGACCACAAGCTAACCCCATCGGGGCTACGGAGTTTTTGATGCATCAATGCATTCACCCGGAGATTTCCCGATTGGCCAAATCCCGACGCTCCTTTCATATGCTAGCAGCTGGCCGACCCTGGTTCACGTGACCATTACCTATAACCGCATCCTTATCTCTGACAGCTGGCATCCACTAATCCTCTATCCTCCTTCGCTGCTGTGCTGATAGTTGTTCCCCACTTATTGAGATTTCACAGATCACGATTTCGAGATGCACAAAACCTTTGTGCCCGGGATCTCCGATATCCCGATTTGCGATATCCCGACTCGCTCCTGATTTCCGACACCTGTCACTCAAATGGACGGTCTCGATACCTTCGGGATTTTGAGACTTTCGATCTCTCATTTCCTTCAACCTCAGGAACTCCGATTTCCCGATGTCTGATATGCCGATGGTGCCTTGATCTTCGACACCTGTCCCTCAGATGGACGGTCTCGATCATCGATGCCTCTGCTGACGTCACACGTGGTTTGAAACGTTTTAGATCCTGCCATGTGTCACTCTGATTTGTGACATTCATGTGCCTGAAGTGTTGAATCTGCCTGACACCTGTCATTCCCTGGTTGTGCCACGTGTCCCTTTGCTGACGTGGTCTGCTTTCGTGAGTTGAATCAATAGTTCAGATGCAATCTTGGCTCAACGGCTGCGATTACATCGCGAAATCGCAATTTTGGGTTTTTCATTGTCATTGTTCACGAGACTCGTGAAACCCCGATTCCCGATTCTTCGATGAAGCCCCCTGTTTACACGTGGATGGTCCCGATCACTGCTTGATTTAACGGCTGTGATCAAATCGCGAGATCGCATATCGCGATTTTGGGGTTTTCAATGTCGAGTGAACTGGACATTTCAAAGTCCCGATCCCTGATTCTCCGATGGGGCTTCCAGGATGCCACGCATCCACATGAATAGACGGTCCAGATCTCGTCGAGAATTCACCTTGGCTTTTAACGGTTGTGATCAAATCGCGAAATCGCGTATCGTGATTTCGGGGTTTTCGATGTCGAGTGAATTGAACATTTTGAAATACCGATCCCCAAATCTCCGATGACTTATCTCCCTCGCAAATTCTATAGATCTGATGGTTGTCGGCCTTTCGGAAAATTTGGATGGGATCCAACGGTCACTGGATCTCTGTCTTCCTTCTTCTCTGTAATCTCTTGCTGCGCATGTAATTTCTTCAATACTGTACCTTCTGAGTTCTTACGTCTGAATACCCAAGGGGTTTTATCCTTCATATCCTTCCATCTTTGTTGTTGCCATCAATGACAACAACCATATCGTTGCTTGTTCAATATTTTCCAACAATCTCCCCCTTTGGAATTGATGGCAACAATTACATTCAGACTCAACACTCCTCTGGTTGGACTCTGTTCCCCGAACCATTTCGAACTTGACTTCTTTCTCCCCCTTTGACATCAATGGCAAAGAGTGGACAGTACCATGCTCCCCCTGAAACCATGCTGTATCTGCTGAATAAGATCCCCCTTAGCCAGTGCATCAACCAATTGAAATGTTTGTACTTAATTAGACCTAATCCTCTGCATGGCAGAGACGACACCCAGTTTTTGTCGGAGACATTCGAACGCTTCTCTGGGTAGAGGCTTGGTAAATATATAAGCCACTTGTTCTTTGGAGGTAACATACTCCAATTTCACTTTCTGCTCAAGCACCTGTTCTCGTAAGAAATGATATTTGATGGGAATGTGCTTGGTCTTGGAATGCATAATAGGATTCTTTGAGATACTGATGGCACTTGTATTATCACACATAATAGAGATAGGAGATGAACATTTTATTTGAAAGTCTTGAAGGGTTTGCATCATCCAAAGAAGTTGAGTGCAACAAGATGCTGCAGCCACGTATTCTGCTTCTATTGTATATAAGGCAATGGAACTTTGTTTCTTTCTGAACCAGGATACTAACCGGGGCCCCATGTAGAATGCACCACCACTAGTGCTCTTTCGATCATCAACACTTCCAGCCCAATATGCATCAGTGTATGCATGAAGAGTAAGATCAGCCTTTCTTGGATACCATAGTCCAAAATCTTGAGTTCCTTGTAGATATTTGAATATCCTTTTCACTGCCTGAAGGTGAGACTCTCTTGGATTTGCTTGAAATCGTCCTACAATCCCAACTGCATGCATAATGTCTGGTCTTGTCCCAGTGAGATACAGTAGACTTCTTATCATAGATCTGTATTCTGGCTGGTTCACCGTAGGAGAATCATCATTAGTGCTGAGATTACACCCAGTTATCATTGGTGTACTTACAGGTTTGCAATCTTCCATACCATACTTTTTGAGGATTTGCTTCAGGTATTTTGTTTGTGATAGAAAAATTCCATCTGTTGCTTGTTGTACTTGTAATCCTAGAAAGAATGTTAGTTCTCCAAGTAAAGACATTTCAAATTCTTGCTGCATATCAGAAGCAAATTTCTGACTCATGGATTCTTCATTACTTCCAAAAATGATATCATGAACATATACAACTACAATGAGTAGTTTGTCATTTTCAGTTTTTGTGTATAAGTTGCTATCAGCAAATCCTTTTGAGAATCCTTGTTGATGAAGATATTTGTCAAGACAAGAGTACCATGCCCTTGGTGCTTGTTTGAGACCATATAGAGCCTTTTTAAGTCTACAAACAAGCTTTTCATCATTTCCAAGAATGGATCCTTCTGGTTGTTCTATATAAACTTCTTCTTCCAGGTCACCGTTGAGAAAAGCAGATTTAACATCCATTTGGTGAACTTTGATTTGTTGGAAGCTTGAAAAGGCAAGAAACATTCTTATGGCTTCAAGTCTAGCTACAGGAGAAAAGGTTTCTTCAAAGTCTATTCCTTCCTG
>JASDQU010438473.1:24906-56254 GCA_032191745.1 Picea mariana
CCATCTTTGTTTCGTCTTTGCTAGAGGGTTCACAGTGAAGGATTCACGTGGACTTAACAATCTTGTTGCAATAAAGGATTTGTTGTGGCATCTTTGTATTCTTTGGTATATGTGTTTGAATGTAAAAGGATTTTGTGTTCGAATACATTTCTTCTTCATCTGTTGCAAACCTGATGTCTGTGATAGATCTTGCACCCTTCTTATACAAGTCTTCCACCTACTCACCCTTTATTACGACTCATTGTTTGGAGTTTATCAGGACCTCACTCGTTCATGCATGCCTGGTCTAGTTTCTGAGTTGAGATTGTGTTGTTTTGAGTCTTTTCTCCATTTGATCACCCTTTAAACAAACCGTGACATTAAATCTGATGGGCGTCGGGCTCTGCTCGTGCTAGCAATCCAGGGGTGACTTCCGAACGCCAACAACGCGCAACTTAAATGCACATATGAATGATATACTTAATGGCTATGACATAATGCAATATGATATTATCTGCTTGCAAGAAACATACATGACATTATGCATGCAAAATAAGCCATTTCCAAATCACAATTGCATATCAAGTTACATTATGCATGGAGTGATGATATTAATGAAAAAACATATAACAATTTTGAATCATATGCATTTCGAAGAAAAAAATGTTGAGATGGTGCTAGCAAGAGTAATTTTCCGTGGATTGCAAATTGCAATATTGAATCTCTATGTTGCTCTGCATGCAACATTTCCCAACATAATGAATGTTGTTTCAAATGCATTACACCATTTACATCTGAACAAAACCATTATCATTCTAGGAGATTTCAATGTTGACATGCTACAAAATAGTGTCATAACAAAAGAATTGGAAAACTACATGTGCAATTACAATCTCTGCTTTCTTTTGGATAAGATAAAGCATGTAAAAAACACACTTATTGACCATGTATGGACAAATGTGCCCATTTCACAATACACCCTCTTTATCAAAGACACATACTAGTCTGACCATGATACAATTTGTCTTCTACTTGAATTATGAAATATACACCAAGCATATTATAAAATCATATTTCCATGTCTCAAAGCATATCTTGATACTTTGTTGCACAAAACCAAACCATTTAGCTAGGATCATTCAACTTCTTAATATTTTCTAGCTTGTAATAGATTTTGGCCAGAAAAAGTTTTATATAACCACAACCATGGATCAAGAAAAACAAAGGTGCATGCTTCTAACTCTATCTTTCACTCTATTCCTTTGATTCTCATTTATTGTATGTACATATTACTTGTTTTCCTTTACATACCAACTTACATTCATGTTCATTGTACTTTGTGCATTCCCACATTGAAACAGACAAAATAATTGGACAAGACGAAGGACTCTTAACCACAAATGTAGAAGAAGACATACAAAGGTGCATGCTTCTACCCTTATTTCATATTCCATTGTTTTGTATTTCATTTATTATCTGTATATTTATTCTAATTCTTTGCACCTAATTTATTATATGTAGATACTAAATATCTTCCTACATAATAACGTATCTTCATGTCAACTGTATTTTATGTACTGCTACATTGAAATAAATAGAACTGTATTTATTTTTTTACATGTCTTTCTACATACCAACTTACCTTCATGTCCATTGTATTTTCTGCATTGCTACATTGAAAGAAACAAACTAATTGGATAAGAGGATGAAGTCTTATATGCCACAGCACAACAAGCTGAAGTACAATCTTTGAAAAGGTATACCAATAGTGATAGTAAATCAAACACACAAAACGAGTATGTGGATAAAATATTGGACTATAAAATGATGATTTGGAAACAATGGGGATTTGTTGAGACTTCCCGCTTCCGAAAATTGCCTTCCCCTTTTCTATTTTCCCACTCTCTTTTATCCCCCTTTTCCCCCTCTTCTATACTTAACTGAATTCCCATTTCATTTCCCCCTCTACTTTCCCTTTCTGGTTACTTTACTTGGTCATTTTTCCGAAAATGTGTAGGTGTGCGGGTTGGCAAACTCACGAGTTCACATTTCGACTCATGTTTCTATATCACGAGTCTGACCAATCGCTTCCCCATTTCATACTTAGCCACTTTTTTTATCGCGGGTTTCCGGGTTGGCGGGCTTAAAATTGTGCTTCTATTGTTCTGTGTCCTGCAAACAACACCCAAAGTTCTGCGATATACAAATTGAAAGCCAGACTCCCGGGCTGGCAGGCTCAAGATTGCACTTCTATTGTTATGTGACCTACAAACAACACCCAAAGTTTCATGATATAGAGATCGACCGCCAGACTCCACCATCATGCCTTGTTCCATGTTACACATTTTGCACTTAAAATTTCTGAGACATACAATCTGGCCGTCGGGCCCTCACGTCTCCTGAATATCCCTTGACACCCTTCGAGCCTGTATGTGACATCCAAAACAATTATGAACAATATACAATGCATATGCTTATTTAGTCGTTGTCATTTTCAACGTTCACATGTTTGCATCAGAAAAAGTTGGACGAGTGACATGGGCATGAGTAGTCAATCATCGCAAACATCAACAGAACGACAAGGCCAAAGGTAAAGATTCATACATTATGCTCTTTCTATGTTTAACAAACAAATATATTGAGTTATTTATTCATATATGCCATGATAAATATGTTGATGCCATCTACAACACATGGTTTTCAGTTCCCAACAAGTATCGACGAGCACAAGTGAAACACCCAACATAGTGTAAGCTCAGCGAACTAAGAGGTATGGTTACAAAACTCTGACCTGCATACTTCATCCAAATTGTGCATCTACTTGTACATTTATGCAAAAATAAAAAATAAATAAAAAATGATACAAACTGCCATTCACAATACTTTTTTTGTTCAAAAAATGTCACCAGGTCTAAACTTATAACACCCAATGTACTATCGATAGAAGGCTTGAACAACTGCCGAACTGGACAAGTGTTCGTCGGGGGCATAATGGTTGTGTATATCACCTACTTAGACAAGGAAAACAAAACTAGATGCATTATGATGTAAGTTTTAAACCTGTGAAGTAAAGCAATGCATACAGATTCTTAAGCAAAACATAAATTAATCAATGGCTTATACACATAGTACACATAGATTTACGTTGGAAACCCTTAACCAGGAGAAAAAAATCCTTCCTTGGTGCCGCACCTTTCAAATCTTCATTGTATTAATTTCAACATTCACCATATAATATATATAATGTTTTAGGTATTATGTAGCTACCAAAACCCTAATCCCTTAATTGGAGATTAATTTAGAAAACCGCTAAAAATAGCAAAAACCACCTAAAGTTGGGATCGTCAGATGCAGTTGTCGAATATGACGCATCCACACACACACATGAAAATAATATAACACATACCCAACATATGTGTGCTAACATGACAAGCAACGAAGACATGATGACAATCACATTGACTATCCCTACACACCTTGTCCAGAAACATGCAGAAAAGATCTTGCTAGGTAATGGGATATCCATTACAAATTTCAATATATTACCGAAAACAGTATATGACCATGCTGATTGTGATCGGATTATATCATTTAATGAAACAAGTATTGTGGAAAAATTTCCCACGGTTTGTTCAGAATATCGTTTCGTACCAAACACAACAATCAACCAACTTGCAAAGAGCAACGACATTTACCCAATCGAAACCATTGGTGCAGTTGTCACACTCGCAAGAAAATTTGGTTGGCAACACATTCTCCATATAAAAGATGGAGACTCAGACAACGACAAGGCAATGGTACTGTTTTCGATACCCAATTTTGTCCTTTACTTTCACATGCTCATATATCTCAGTTATCTTACACAACTATTACAGTGTTCCATGTTGCAACTACAATTGTTCGACACCTATTCAAATTTATTTTCCTCAATGGAACAAAAATTGCATAAAGGGAAATTTCCAATTATGCTCTTCAAAAATATAACAAAGAAAAGAGATGTTAAAGAAAGGATCTTTCGCACAACCTAAGCAACATTTGTAACAGAATTGTGAACATACATAGTACAGGATCTCAAGAAACTAACTAGCTTGACAATTGTTGTAAGTATGCATATACAATTCCATCCACACTTTGCACATAAAAAATGCCTTAAACAATTTTGTGCAGCTATTTTGTTGTACACATATATATTATATTGTTAAATATATTACCTACTATGCTCACGTGCGCAAGTTGAGGGTGTTTTGGTTGCAACAAATGCATACTCGACCCCTTTCGATCCTATATGTGCCAAATGCAACTCTCCTTCTTCTGCCTCTACTTTCATAAATGATGGCACAGTTGATTGTCTACGATGCAGTAAAAAATGCCCTTACATATATAGACATTGCCTCAACGCTGCCATCCAAACCCTCAACAATACAATTGTACATTGTACAATTACACAACCTTTATTACAATATGTGCTTCCTAGGTTGGCAGAATTTCCATATGAAGTATACCTACAAAAAAAGGAAAACATCGTCTACATGTTACGCGACTTTCGCGTCCATAACAAACTTACATTAAATGAGGACAATGTCATATTGCATATCGGTTGAAGCAAAAAAAAAAAAAAAAATCATATCATGCATTGACAAGAAACAAAACAATCTGATTTGTATCTGTCCATGCTACCCAATCAAGATATGAATAGAGTTTTGCAGTGCCATGACAAAGTGAACTAGAAGCACATAAGATTGTTGAGTCCATGAATGAGAAGCATGAGGAAATACCTCATACAAAGTACCCAACCATCAATAAATCTGTCCATCCTTTGAGCCATCAAAATGGCTTGCTCCTCTAAATGAAACCATCAGGCATTTTCAATAATATTCCAAATTTGGCATTGTTCAAACTCCATTAAGTTAAATGTTGACACTCTTTTCCAGAACTAGTAATGTTAGAACATTGCCAGGTCAACGTGATCTTGGTTCGTAGTACTAATAGAAGCAAATGTTCATAGTGATCTTGGTTCATAGTAATATAGTAATCAACAAATTTCTTGGTGCCCATTTGGGGATTTGGTTATAGATGGGATACAATGCCCAATCTCCATTGACTTTTTTCATGTCTTGTGTTTGGCAGACTTTTGCTCATGTGCTTTCGTATTGTAGTTCAAGGTTCTCATGGGCCCAGTTTTTGAATTATTGTTGGATGATAGATTTAGGATCTTAGCGGTTTTTCTATGATCTTAAAGAATATACAAGACATGTCTTTCCTTTTAATGTAAGCTATGTGAAGCAAATGTAATATGCAGTTCATTTTACCAATTTTACTTGATTGATGAAATTACCAAAATTCTTCTTTAGAAATATTTTTAAATAAAAGGATATATGCTAGTTGAAGTCGAATGGGACTATGATATCAACCACACAAAATCAAAATTCAAATTCCTCGTTGTTATACTTACAGTCAATTTGACAGTACAATAATTTTACTTGAACAACCCTTCATTGATTTTTTTGTAACTTTTCGATGCTTCTCTTATGCAAACACATCCTGGAAAGTATAACTATGACTCACTTTCTTTATTCCTTGATTGAAGAGCATGTACATCTATCTAATGCACTTCATAGTTACTGTTAATACAATCAATGGGGTTTTGTTAAGACCAATTCCCGCTTCCGAAAATTTCCCTCCCCTTTCCTTTTCCCCTCTACTTTCCCTTTTTGGTTACTTAGTCGTTTTTTTGGAAAATGTCTAAGTGTGCGGGTTGGCAGATTCACATGTTCACATTTCCACTCATGCTTTTATATCATGAGTCCCACCGGCCAGGCGGGCTCAAGATTGTGTTTCCATTGTTCCGCGCCCTACAAAAAAACCCACAATTCCCCGATATACAAATTGACAACCAAATTCCCCTTTATTTTTCCCCTCTACTTTCCCTTTCTAATTACTTAGTCATTTTTCCAAAAATGTCTCATGCTTTTATATCACGATTCTGACTGACCGCTTCCCCATTCCACACTTAGCCACTTTTTCGATCGTCAATTCCGGGCAGGCGCGCTCAACATTGTGCTTCCATTGTTCCGCGACCTACAAACAACACCCGGAGTTCCATGATATATAAATTGACTGTCGAACTCCGCCATCATGCCCTGTTCCATGTTACACATTTTGCAGTTAGAAGTTTGGAGACATACAATTTGACCGTCGAGCTCTCACGTCTCCTGAGTATAACTTGTGACCCTATTTTGAAGGTCGATCGACTGCTTTCCATACTTAGCCTTTTCTTGGAATCTCTTTTGCGGGTTCGCGGGTTCACGAAATCTCCAATCCTTAATCGCTCTTTGTCATCCCTACCACCTTCGCACTTCTTTCTAAGTATGCAATTATTAAGCTTTAATTCTAACAGCTCATCATGTAGGGACTGTAAACATTGTCATTAATGAGCGAAAGGCTCGAGGAGATATCCCATTAATACACATTAAACCAAGATTTGTAGAGGGTTATATTATCCCTTCCGAGTGTTCATTTCAAACATCATGGAATCTCTTTCGCACGTCGTCGGGTTGGTGGCTTCATGAAATCTCCAATCCTTAATCTCTCTTCGTCATCCCCTCCACCTTCACACTTATTTCTAAGTATGTAATTAGTAAGCTTTAATGGTAACAACTCATTACGCAAGAACCGTAGAGATTTTCATTAATCAACGAAAGGATCCAAGAGATCTCCCATTGATACACATTAAACCAAGATTTGTGGAGGGTTATATTATCCCTTCCGAGTGTTCATTTCAAACATCATTTGGAGAAAACGGACATTCTCGTCAACTTATGGCAGCAACTCAACAGTAGTTCTATGGAGATACAATAAACACCTTCAGGCATGATGACCAGAACTTCCAGTGGTCCAGGGCATATTCTTACTACTCATCCCCTTCTGCCCAGAAGGAAGTAATTTGGACATATGAAATTTCTCGTGTAGGTTGTGTCCCTGAAGTATTTGGCTCTAAGGAGACGGTCTCTTGGTGCGCCAAGAGATATATTTCAAGCCAAAGAATTATTCAATTGGGGGACCAATCTCATGTTCTATGGAGATACAGTGAACATCTTTGGGTGTGAGGACAGAAACTTCCAATAGTCCAGGGCATATTCTTACTACTCATCCCCTTCTGCCCAGAACGAAGTAATTTGGACCTCTGGAATTTCTCATGTAGGTTGTGTTCCTGAAGTCTTTGACTATAAGGAGGTGGTCCCTTGGTGTGTTGAGAGATATATTTCAAGCTAAAGAACTATTCCACTACGAGACCACTCTCCTGTTTCTTTTTCACCTCAGGTCTTTCGCAAGATGTTGAGATTGTCAAAGCCAACATTGAACTTCAAAGGAGAATACTGCAAGGAGTTCCTAAAAAAGCATGATAATCAGTTTTGTATGCATGTTCAAGATCTTGTCGATGCCTTCTGTATGTTGTTGCACTAGATGAACAACACATAATTGTCTGTATGTTTTTTTTTTGTAACTCCTCTACCTGTATTTATGACAAGTATGGTCAATGCTTTGGTGCAAAGAACTCAATCCAATGTTTATGGATAAATATATATTACCCATTATTTTTCTTATAGATTTACTATAAAAAAATTGCATTGGAATCTTGGTTGGGGCTTCTTTGTTGGATTTAACACCTCTTCTCGTTTGCATGGTTCGATAGTCTCGTGATTCTTAAATATTGTATTGACTTAAGTAATTTGATCAAATATTAAGCATGGAACAATTATGTGGCAATGCATTGTGTTGATCACATGAGGCTTCTACGGAAACATAAATGAATTTCACATATAGCTTAAAACCAACATTCAATTCCATTTGTAATGTAGATAGAACATAGAAACACTAATTCATGATGCAGGAGTTGGGGCCCCGCCCAAGAAGTTTTGTTCTCATCTCAACCTTACTGAGCGAACGATCTCTTATTTCCCTTTTGCTTCCTTGATTCCTTCACTCGAGAAGGAAGCATGCTATTGGTTGTCCATCCCCTAACCTCTATTTGAGCACTTTTACTTTATTAATGAAATTACAAAAATTCTTCTTCGCAAATATTTTGAAAAAAAAATGATATATGCTAGCTGAAGTCAAATGGGGCTATGATATCAACCACAAAATTAAAATTCAAGTCCGTCCTTGTTATACTTACGGTCAAGTTGACAGTACAATAAGTTTATTTCAACTACCCTCCATTGATTTCTCTGTAGCTTTTTTATGCTTCTCTTATGCAAACACATCCTAGAAAGTATAACTATTACTCACTTTCTCTATTCTTTGATTGAAGAGCCTGTAGAGATGTCTAATTGACTTCATAGTTATTGTTTCTCCTAAAGTCTGCACCTGAGTGCTAAGGGGCGGAGCTAGGCCACCAGAATTTTGGAATGGTCATTCTTTTGAATTTGTTGGTGAGTTAGAGGGTTGTTTCACCAAGACAAAAGCATGGTCAAATTGGCAAGATGATATGGATGAGGGTTCTCCTTGGCTGGTAGCAGGATCATGACAGACAACTGAAATAATAGAGGTAAAAACAGAGGGAAAGAACAAACCATTCAATGAATAATCTGTTGCAAGAAGTTTAATACTTAAAATAATATTTCAAGGCATTAAACAATGTATTAAAAACAAAATTACTCCCACGGGTTGGAATAAAAACAAATATTCATCAAAGCATTAGTTGACACACCCCAGTCGCCTAAAATGACCAATAGCCCAATCTACCAAATCAACCTCCCTATTATCGAATCGACAAAGATGAGTATTATGGGATCAAAGAATTTTTTTGTGTGAGAATTGAATTGGAAAATATTATTACTTTTTCTATTTTCTTTAGGCCTTATCACAGTAAGAATGCAAAATTATGCTAACCCACTGTTATCTACAAAATTCAAACATCAATAGTGCCTATAAATCAACTATACATAGTTATAGACAAAAATCAAGTTATAGTTTATATTTGCATTTGTTCACACCCTTTTTAATGATACAAACACAATACAAAACGAGTATGTGGATAAAATATTGGACTAGAAAATGATGATTTTGCAACAATGGGGCTTGTTTGAGACCAATTTCCGCTTCCAAAAATTTCCCTCCCCTTTTCTATTTTCCCACTCTATTTTATCCCCTTCTTTTCCCTCTTCTATACTTAACCGAATTCCCTTTTTTTTCCCCTCTACTTTCTCTTTTTGGTTACTTAGTTGTTTTTTTTAAAATGTCTAAGTGAGCGGATTGGCAGATTCACGGGTTCACATTTCCACTCATGCTTTTATATCACGACTCCGATCGACCGCTTTCCCATTCCATACTTAGCAACTTTTTTGATCGCAAGTTCCCGGGCAGGTGAGCTCTAGATTGCACTTCCATTGTTCTGTGACCTAAAAATAGCACCCAGAGTTCTGCGATATACAAATTGACCGTCAGACTCCCCCATCAAGCCATCCTCTGTGTTACACATTTTGCACTCAAAAGTTTCGAGACATACAATTTGACCGTTTGTCCCTCATGTCTCCTAAGGATCCCTTGCAACCCTATTTTGAAGCTCGACTGACCGCTGTCCATACTTGGCCATTTCTTGAAATCTCTTTCGTCGATCGTCGGGTTGGCAGGTTTACGAAATCTCCAATTCTTAATCGTTGTTCCTCGTGCCCGCCACCTTCGCACTTCTTTCCAAGTATGCAATTAGTAAGCTTTAATGCTAACATCTCATCATGAAACAACTGTAAATATTGTCATTAATGAGTGAAAGGCTTGAGGAGACAGTCACACTAACTATCCCTACACAACTTGTCCAGAAACATGTAGAAAAGATCTGGCCAGGTAATGAGATATCCATAACAAATTTCAATATATTAACAAAAACGAGTTCAACTGACCGCTTCACCATTCCATACTTAGGCACTTTTTCGATTGAGGGTTCTCGGATAGGAGGGCTCAAGATTGCACTTCCATTGTTTCGCGACCTACAAACAACACCCAGAGTTACATGATATACAAATTGATCGTTGGACTGCCCCCATCATGCCCTCTTTTGTGTTACACATTTTGCACTCAAAAGTTCCGACACATACAATTTGATCGTCGGGCCATCACCTCTCCCAAGTATCCCTCGGAACCCTTTTTTGAAGCCCGACCGACCGCTTTCCATACTTAGACATTCCCTAATCGCTCTTCCCCGTCCTTGCCACCTTTTCACTTCTTTCTAAATACACAATTAGTAAGATTTAATGCTAACAAGTCATCATGCAGGAACCGTAAAGATTGTCATTAATGAGCGAAAGGATCGAGGAGATCTCCCATTAGTACATATTAAACCAAGATTTGTGGAGGGTTTTATTATCCCTTCCAAGTGTTCATTTCAAACATCATGGAATGTCTTTCGCAGGTCGTTGGGTTCACGAAATCTCCAATCCTTGATCTCTCTTCATCGTCCCTGCCACCTTCACACTTCTTTCTAAGTATGCAATTAGTAATCTTTAATGCTAACAACTCATCATGTAGGAACAGTAGAGAATGTAATTAATGAGCGAAAGGCTCGAGGAGATCTCCCATTCAGACACATTAAACCAAGATTTGTGGAGGGTTATATTATCCCTTCTGGGTGTTCATTTCAAACATCGTCTGGAGCAAACAAACATTCTCGTCAAGTTATGGCACCAGCTCGACAACAGTTCTATGGAGATACAATGAACATCTTCGGGCGTGAGGACCAGAACTTCCAATGGTCCAGGGAATATTCTTACTACTCATCCCCTTTCGCCCAGAACTAACTAATTTGGACCTATGGAATTGATCGTGTGGGTTCTGTCCCTGAAGTCTTTGACTGTAAGGAGGTGGTCTCTTGCTGTGCCGAGAGATATATTTCAAGCCAAAGAATTATTCCACTGTGGGACCACTCTCATGTTTCTTTGTCACCTCGAGTCTTCCACAAGATGTTAAGATTGTTGGAGCCAACATTGACCTTTAGAGGATAATATGGCAAGGAGTTCCTAAAAAGGCATGATAACAGGTTGGACCTCTTACCCGAGTTCCTGGAAGACCCAACGACAGTTCCTGAAGATATCACAAGGTTGCAAGTTAGTTTGTTTAGAAATCCATTTCGAGAAAATTGCCTGGTTGTTTACGAGGATAACGAGACATGAATCCAAAGCAAGCATTTCCCGCATGATTCTTTATATTTTGTATTTTTCAGTCAAGGAACAAGCCATTTTTTATTGGGGGAAACTGATTTCCATTGAAATTTGTTCCTAGTTGTCATGATTCAAACAGGAGAAGAAATTTTATATGTCATCCTACTTGGTTTCCACGATAACGCATTGATGTCCATTTCCAAAACTATTTGTGTCTAAGAAGGTAAACCATGAATTTGACCCAGTAACCTTCTGGTGCCATGCCTTATAGAGGCACCAGGCCTCCCATTGTTTTTATGAGGCTTTTAATGACTTTGTCTCAGTTTTCAAAGATTTATTGTTAGGAAAGGATTCTCCCCAGATGTCTGACCAGGCAACTAAGTTTTTGGACAGGAAGGGGACATTTGAACAAATGGAGAATTACAATGTAATAATGATTTTTGGATCCAAGGAAAATCTCGCTTTCCTTCCATGTCACATTACGAACAAAATGTTTGTTACAGAAATAACAAGGCAATTCAACTACTGGTTTCATTTTTTCCATGAGAAGAGAAAAAAACAGTTCAGTCCTCTGTCTTGGAAAGTTGTGGACTTCGTGTTCAGGAACGCCAATAAGATTGACGAATTTGCAGGCCATTTCAACAACTTGAACATAAGATATGCTGAAAGAATGAGAGGGTTTGACCCTAATGGGATTTTTGTAGAACATTTACTAGCAGTTGGATTCAACAATTATTTTATCCATGCACTCATGAACGAAGACAGAGATAATGACGAGAACACTCATGCTCCTAACGTTGGCGACCTAGAGACATTGCAAAGCACCAACGAATTGTACAAACAACAGGGAAAGGGCCTCGGTGAGAAGAGTGTCCAATCCCCAGCTGCCACTCCCAAGAGTATGACATCCCGAACCATTGCTCCAATGACCCACCCTAATAAGAAAGCAATCCACAATTCTTCAAACAGAGGAGGAGATAAGAAACCTCCTCCGGGTAAAATTGATAGTTCTTACAAGCTTCCCGTGAGGAAGAAGAGAAAAAACATTGTGCAAGAAGCGGAAGAGCCTGGAACTGAAAGTGAAGACATGGAACTTGAGACTGATCTCGAAAACGTATTCCCCAACCTTGAGACCGATATTTTTTACGAAGATGAATCCTTCATATTCCAGAGCATTGTTTTTGACAACGAAACTAAAAATTTAATTATTGAAAAGAGAGATGTAAGAAATAAGAAAGGGAAATATCGTTCAAAGATTAACCTTAGGAACATGCATCCATCCCAAATCTCTTGAATTCACCGAGCAACCAGAGATGCTCTTGATGATTCCATTAGAGGCCTTGAGGCGGAGAATGCCAAACTGAAGGACCAAATCAAGGAATTGGAGGAATTGGAGGAATCTTTGATTCATATCCCATTGCTTGTCAGTCCTTTAGCAATAATCATGCCCACCACCCCTGCAGCTAAGTTAAAAGGATCCTCCAGCCTCCTCACATTGTGTAGAGGCTATGTGGAGAAGAATATCAAGAAAAGAATGGAGCTAATTATTGAATCCTGGGAAACATAAAAAATTATAACTTCCTTTGGAACGAGGGCACATGCCCTCTGGGAATCGGGAATATTTGAAAGCGGATTTAAAAAATGAAGAAGTTTTCTATCTAGACATGGTCATCCCTTTTGTCATCAAAGTCACCAACGTGACATAAATGAGAAGAAGAGAAGAAGATCTCCCCTCCCCAAACTGAATCAATCAATTAAATGCATGCTGGAAAGAGAAAGTTAAGAACCTACATCTCATTGTCCTATCATGTGAACAAGTTGTATCGAAGAAAGAAGAATTATTCAGAAAGCTGGCCGAAATAGACTTAGCCGGAAGTACCAACGAGCTCCAAGACCCCAAATTAGTCCTCAACTCCTTGTTTTTAACCAAGCAATCCTTTTATGAACAAGTTGATATTTTTAAGGGGTTGTCTTTAGAAACGTTTTACGACATCCTTGAATATGATGAGGATGACGTGGACAAGTGGCTAGTGGACTATTCGGTAAAAAATCAAGAAATTGAACATGCTCTGCATAATCTTTCTATCGATCTAAGGGAATTAGAAAGCAAGCTTTTCAACATAAAAATCCGGCATGAGATCAACGTGGCCCCCATGAGAAGCTTCATTGAAGAATGGCTCCAAATGGCAATCGACAAGCTTACCAATGAAGGGAAACAAGCGGTTGGCACGATTCTAGTAACCGTCAAAGAGAGCAATAAAAAGGCATCAACAAGCAAATAGTAAAGGGGAAGAGAAATACCATCATAGTAAGTCTATACTGATCACATCATGTTTTCTTTATCAATCAAGTTATTCCACCTCTTTAAATAGAAATGTCTAACCAAAGACTAATAGCTTCCAATTTCTTTTCAGGTCTTGTTGTCTATCGTTGCCCACTTCTTCTTTCTACAGTCTTATTTCTTGTACTTATTTCTTTTATGGTCTGTGGGAGCCCCAATCTCAGTCTATATGAAAAACACATTTAAATTTCGAGGAATATGTAACATACATTATTATTTTTTGAGAAATTTCAAAGAAAACTATTTCAGGAACAATCTCGACGGTGCCTTGTAACCCTATTTTCGGAATGCAAAGTTGGTTATGTTTATGCATACCAGTCATCTTCTTTTATTTTTATGTGCTCATAAATCTTTGTCTTAAACTATGTTGGGAACCTTTATTTCAAAAAAAAAACATTTTCTATCGTTTTGTATTGCTTTAAGTCATTATGAAAGATTTTCTCTAAGTTCCACATTTGAACTATACACGCCCCAGGAAAGACTTAAAGAGGAGTACCACATCTATAAAAATGCAGTAGGATTGACATCCTTGTTAGGATTTCATTTCAGTCCTAACAGATTCAACGGTCAACAAACTTGTAAATACATTTACAAGAATATCCACAGAAATAAAAACCTTCAAAAAAATTTATCATTGCCAAAAAACAATCAACTGGATAGACATGTTACAAATATATCAGTTGGTACTATATCGAACTATCATAGGCGTCTTACAAATATTTCAGTTAGATAGGCATGTTACAAAGATGCCCTCTTCTTGGAGAGAAATTGCAGATCACTGTCTGCAAAGTGGGCTTGCTTCTCACGGAAAAAAGTTTCGGGAAAAGGGCATCCTCCTTTGTCTCGACACCTTCTTTTCACACAGTTTAAATTAACTTCAATGAGATGAAAACTCATGAAAATAAACAATCATGTTAGGTGTGTGTTGATAAATAGAAAAGTATAGCAAACACAGAGGTCACACAAGAAGATCAAAGAATCTTCGACACTGAACACATTTTCAAAAAAAATTGTATGGGTTTTTTTGCCACCACATATAAAAAAAAATTATCCTAACACATATAGAGACAGACAAGCCAGATGATCCATTTAATAGAATGAAATGGATGTTGCTTACTTTGTCCATGGGAAAAATTAAAAAATTGACTATGGAAATTGAAGTTAACTCTAAATATTGGGATGAAAGTCAGTTAGAAGTATACAAAGATCATTATAAATGAATNGTAGGAATGTAAATTTCCAAGATGCCAAGTCAGACTCCAAAAATATATCAAGTTACAAGTGATGGGGATATATGTGCTTTTTAGTATCTATCTGTTGCACTACTGGTAATAGGAAAAATTACGGAATCTTATTAAGAAAATAAAAGCAAGATGGATTATGCAAAACACAGTATAATTAGAATGAGAATACTTTCAAAAACTAAATGGTTTCAATGCCAGAATTGCTCTAGGAGATTAACGCTCGAGCGCCTTCTCTTTCCGAAATGAATGTGAGTCGTTGATCAGTTTCCAATGTGCTATCTAGGCGACCCTGACAGTTTAGCATCCCTGCTAAAGTTTTACCAACCTGCCAATTTTAGAACTCCCTTGGCCATATTTAGCGATGGAACAAATTTCTCACAAAGTGACTTTCTCGCTAATTACTTGTTGACCTGATATTAATATAATATTTTCATTAACTAATTCAGAAATTTGGGACTCTGACTCTTCGGGGCTCTGGGCTTATGGTTGATGTGTCGCAGAGTGCCATGTGTCCTTCTCTACATGGATACCACATGTCCTACATGTTACTTGACACGTGTCCACGACAGTTTCCATGTGTCTCTGGTACTTCGGGCTTCTCATTCTCCCGTGGTCTCTCCATACCTGTGCATTTATTCCCATTCCAACCCAACAGGGAGTACGCTTCCATGCAACACTTGTTTTAATAGGCACATTCTACAACTTAATATAGGATATCTTATTATAAGTGAGTGTAATGCTAATGTCACATCAACTTTTAACATATAAAAAATCTAAAAAATTATATACTTTATATTATTGTTAACTAATTAATTAAACACCTACAAACTAATTCAGATCCATCTTAACCCTTACTCTATTAAACATTGAAGTGGGTTAACTTTTCAAGTATAATTTTTTCTAAAAATAGAGCTAGTGTTAAGATAAATTAGATATAATTTTTTCCTTCAAAATTTTGTCCATTATACATGGAAGAATTGTGTCGTATGGGTAAATTGAAATGGAAAACAGCGTCTCATCTAAAAAAGACAATCTAGAAATAATGAAATACTATATTATAATCTATCAACACGCAAATCTTTATGTGTTTAAAGATTTGCACTTTTTGTTTTTTGTTTTTTATATGATGCCTCTAGTTATTGAATAGATATAGGGTTGAGATGGATCTATGTTAATAGTAGTTCCAATGACGTGAGACAATTTCTTAACTCTTAAAGGGAGTAAACAACAAAAGGTGACAATGAATGATAAAAGCTTGTACAATTCTGGGCACTCTCCAAAATCATTTCCACTCTGGAAAAGAGTGAGTTAAAAAGTGGACAACCTCAACTTTTTTGGCAAACCCATTTTTCTCCATGAGACAAAGCTTTGTTTTGTTCCACTCAATTTTTTCAAAATTCGATGCTTTGGTTAGTGCTTTATATCCCACTAACTCACAACACCTCCGGACCAAAGCCTCTTGCCACTAAGGCAAACAAAAATTTGTAGTTGAAGTGAGAAGGAGAGAACCCAAAGAACCCACATATCCCAATTAATCCCATACAAAAACACTAATCTGAACACATCATCTACTATTTAAACCTCTTTGTTGGCACATTACTGCATGGGAATGAAGGAAAATGAGGTAACCATAACAACCCATATTGTTGACCATGCAACGAAATCCACTTGTACTCCATAACCATGATCAATTTAATGCTCAACTAAAACATGGAAAAAGCATGGGAATTAGTGCTCCGGCTTTCATCCTTAATACTCCATCATCTATCTGTGTTCCTAAATTAGTAAGATGATATGCTTCTCTGTTGTGAGCCCGCGATACATGAAAAAATGAGATGGACTCAAATTGTTAGACTAAATCCAATATTCTCTTAACAAACCACTTTAGCCAATTAAATTAAGGAATAAAAATATTAAGGAGTAATCTAATAGAATTGAGAAATACAATGATTAAGGAAGAATCTAATAATGATGAAAGAGATGGCATCAATTGTGACTTGTCTATCACCATGAACCTTTGTTCTTTGAGACCCTTGGTACATTGTTAATATCTTTACCTCGTTGCAACACCTAAACCTAAGTGAAATCACTTTCTATATTTCCTCTAGAATAAAAAAGTATTCCACACACTTGCTACCCTTTAAATCTTAATTTTAATATTACACTTTATGAAAAATATACATTATTCTAATATTTTAAATTCATAAAAAAAATTGAACTTAAATCATATAAGAGTAATTGGAGAATTTGTTATATCATATTGTATTATACTTTATTATATAATAAAATCTTAATTAACTTCACTTACAATTAGATTTATTTATGGAATATACATTTTTTTAGTTTTTTTTTTTTAATTTTTAAATTAATGCAATACATTACTTACCCTTTTAATTTACCACGTAGATCTATTTAATGGTTAATGAGTATGTTATGTCTTATAGAATTTTCTAATATTTAGATGTGTTTTTCACATTATATTTTAGTTGATGAGATATACCATATGCAATAATTATTATGTTAAGATACATTCTACATATTATCATGAGTGAGTGATTGTAATGTTGAGGTTACATCAACTTTTAATATATAAAATATAAAAAAAAATGTAAAAAATAATATATTATAATAATGGTATTATTAATATATTAATTAAATATATAAAAATTAATTTAGATTCATCTTAAACTTTAATTTATTAAGTACTCAGATAATTTATTAAGTATTAAGATGGGTCAATTCTTTAAAGAATAAAGTTTTCCAAAAATAGAATTAGCATTAAGATAGATTTGAATAGTTGTAGTGTATTCCTTCAACATTTTATATGTGGAAGAAATGTGTCAAGTAGATAAATTAAAATGGAAAACAAAATCTCATCTATAAATAACCACTTAAAGATAATAGAATACTATATTAACACATATCCATCTTCACTTGAAGCTTTATGTGTCTAAATATTTGTAATTGGTTTTTTTATGGTCCTTCTCGGTATCTAATAGATATTAATGGTTAACAAATATACTATAATAATGGTTAATGAATATGTTATGTCTTATAGGTTTAATTTTCTAATTTTAGATGTGTTTTTCACATTATATTTTAGTTTATGAGATAGTACCATATGCAATAATTATCATGTTAAGATACATTCGACATATTATCATGAATGAGTGATTGTAATGTTGATGTCACATCAACTTTCAACATATAAAAAATATTAAAAATAATATATTATAATGATGGTATTATCAACATGTTAATTATATATAAATCAATTTAGATTCATCTTAAACCTCAATCTAATAAGTACTAAGATGGATCAATTCTCTAAGGAATAAACTTTTCCAAAAATAGAGTTAGCATTAAGATAGATTTGAATAGTTGTAGTTTATTCCTTCAACATTTTATCCATTATACGTGGAAGAAATGTGTCATGTGGGTAAATTAAAATGGAAAACAAAATCTCATCAATAAATAATCACTTAAAGATAATAGAATACTATATTAACACATATCCATCTTCACTTGGAGCTTTATGTGTCTAAATATTTGTAATTGGTTTTTTATGGTTCCTCTCGGTATCTAATAGATACAGGGTTGAGATGGATCTATGTTATCATTAGTTGAAATAATGTAGAACAAGTTATTAACTCTTAAAGTGAGTGAATGATAAAATCTCATACAATTCCATGCACTTTCCAAAATCATTTCCACTCCGAAAAACAATGAGTTAATAAGCATTCAAATTAAACTTTTTTAGCAAGTCCATTTTTCTTTGTGAGACAAAGTTTTGCTCTATTCCACTCAATTTTTTTTTTTAATTTCTATGCTCTGGTTAGTGATTTAGAGCCCACTAACCAACAATATCACCATGCCAAAGCCTCTTACTATTGAGACAAATGAAAAGTTGTATCTTAAAGTAAAAGGGAGAGAACCCACAAAACAGATAGAGCCTAATTAGTTCCATACATAAACACTAATCTCCACACAATCTATGATAATTGTTTTTTCTTGATGCATTTGTGCATGGGAATGTAAGCAAAGGAGGTGGCCATAATGCCCCACCCTTTCAACCATGTAATGAAATCTACTTGTACACCACAACTATGCTCAAATTAATGCACAATAAAATCATGAAAGAAACATAGGCATGGGAATTAGTACACCCACCCCCCTTTTATCCTTAAAACTCCTTCAACGAACTTAGTTCCTAAATTAGGAAGTTGATCTACTTCTCTATTGTGAATCTACAATACATGGAAGAATGAGATGGACTCAAACTATTGAGCCAAATCCAATATTCTTTGAATCAACTAGTTTAAGTTATTCGACTTGGGAATTGAAACAATAAAAATGAATTTAATGATGATGGAGGAGTCATCAACAACTATTACTTGTCTATCCCCACGAACCTTTTCTTTTTGCAACCCTTTGAATATAATATGGCTTAAAATTTGAAATTTGAACTTGTTGGTGAATAGGTGGGTTTGTTTGATATATGAGTGGTGTGGACCCCTTCATGTTGACATTTAAAAAGATTTGACATAATGTAGTTTGTGAGATCATTTTTCAAGTGACAAGGCCAAACAATTATTGCAACAATGGCTCAGATTTTGTCGACTTAATGAAAAAATTGCCATTCCTTGCAATACCCAACAAGGAGGAACAAAGGATGATAAATATAGTTGTTGCAGTTGGAGAGGAGGATATAAAATGGACCTAGAAATATTATGAAAATATCCATTAGCCTACTTGGTCCTTTCTTTAAAATAACATATACAAGGCCAAGATATGACCTACGGGGTTGGTTAGTTTCTTAATGTCCAAATCAAGAATAAAGACAAGAGGTGTAGGTTGCAGGTCCGATGGAAGTCCTAATCTGATTCATGAGGCCAGTGAGTCCTGGTTCAGTAGGAAATTCATGAGGCAAGGTTTCTGGTCTGTTAAGTCGCTCTTAGGTCAGGTTATCCAATAGCTCTTAGGCTAGGTGGTTCATTAAGCCGCTCTTAGGCCAGGTGGTTCATTAAATTGGACAGGCTCCTCAAGTTTTGCAATATAAACAAGTCTCCTTAGGATTTTCTCTCATTTGTCCAAGAATTACTCGAATTTTTTAACACATGAAAACAAATACACCATTTTGTGGGAATCAAATGGTTCAAGTAGCAGAAGAAGATCATTGCTAAGAGTATTTTTATAAGAAGTTGCAATCCATGGCACACCATTGCTTCTTCAGTATTATGGTTAGTTTTTCTTTTTTAGTTTTTTTTATTATCTTACCACCTTCTTTAATTCTTTCAACCTTGATCAACATGAAAATGAATACATTACAAGTAGTAGAGGAAGAATGAGTGCTTAAATCAACACTGGTAAGGGTATTTTTAGAAAATGTTGGTAATGGCGGTTTGACAGTGAGAGAAGCCAACTACTAGCCTATGTAAGGAATGTCAACCAACTTATATTGGCAAGCCTTGACAAAATAATCTCTAAGGTTTTCTTTTGTGAGTGTAAGTGAGGAGGCCAATGTTCAACGATCCATAATTTGTACATATAGATGGTGAAAAGTTTATAACATGGGACAAGTTTTTAAACAAGGTGAGCAAGTTAGTTTATAACATGGGACAATTTTTTTAAACAAGGTGAGCAAGTTAAATGAAATGAAAACAACCATTATTGAAAAAATTAAAAATTGAGAGAAATGAAAATTCTATCATTTGTATTGATTATTAAGTAACTTGCAAAATAAATAGGTCAACTAGAGTTGGCAATTCCCAAAATAATTAGAGCCCAAGGGAAAAGTAGAATTCCCAAAATAATGAGAGCCCGAGGAAAAAGTAGAATATGAGATAGTACGAGGAGAATGAAGAGATTGGTATTTGCAAACAAGCAAATGGTAGCAAAATAAATTTGGATACCCGAAAAAAAAAAAATAATAAATAAATAAAATAAATAAAAATAAAAAAAATGAAAACTATTCTAGCTTTATCCAACCTTGACTTTTGCAAAATTAATCGAAAACACAAATTAACTACGATAAATCCACTCTTGAAATTTGGTTGGCTAAGCCCATCGACTTCTGAACATGAATTTTTTAAGTTCCTCAACATATCTTCAACCAATAAGAAAGGAATTATGTGAGCTCAAGTGGTAGTACTTAACTTTATATTTTGGGAGACAATTTTAAGTTATCATGTGTTAGTTTATATGAACTTTCAATAGTTTATATGAACAAACCTTCCTTTACAAGTAAAGGAAGGTGAGAATGTCTTACTTGGAAGTAAAGTTGTCTCACTCTAGAAGAGGATACAGTTCAAAAAACCAGGAATGGCAGATTTTCTATGCGTAGATTCGAATCCAAGACCAGGATCAGATTGTATTATCCTGTCCTTTCCATAAATTTTTGGCGGAGGAGGTTTGGAAAGATAAATATGGATTTTGGTTAACTCATTGCCTTCCCCTATCTATATTTCCATGGAGTTATGGTGTGGTAGTCACTAGTTTTCCTCGGTTTTTTCCACTATCTCCCATTTTTTGGCATTTATGTTCCTATTAATGGGCCTTGAAACCATAGTAGCTACTCCCCACAACTTTTCTCGGAAACATGGAATTTAATGACTTCTCTGGTGTGGAACTCTTAGTGGACCATAGGTGGCTTTGTTCTATGGCATTTTCTAGACAGGATGAATTAGATGACGACGACAGTGCACTTATGGGTGCAGCTGACGAGGTCGTTTGATAGAGAGCGGGTCTCTTTTCCACTGCAAACTCCTTGGGAGTTGGTTCGAAAGCCTTAATTTCTCCCTCTGGTGATTTGACATATAACCTAACCACTCCAAATAACAAAAATTTTGGCCATTCGACCACAATAAATGATATTCTTCCTAGACTATCTGATATTTCTCGACGTAAGGAGAAGGTAGCGTCTCTTAGTAGCCCGAATAAATTTTCTAGGGATATTGTCCCTCCCAACTCACAAAATAGGGTGAGGAAGCCATCGGGCTCTTCCGAGGGCAGACGTAAACAATGGAAGGCAAACAAAGTCTACATAAAAATGGTACTGGGGTCAGATATTGGGCTCGAGGAGATAGTTAGGATGGCTTTGTGTGGTTTAGTAGGAAAAGTTTCTTACAGTTATTTGGGTAAGGTCTCTATCACATTATAGGTAGAAAAAAAATGGTTTCCTTTGATTGGATACGCTCCAGATATTTTGTGCCTAACCAAAGGATGGTTAGGTTTCATATGCAAAGCACTGGAAGACCTGTCTATTCTTTTGAAAAACCGATGGGTTTTGGGTGGCAGTAGCCTAATGTTGAAACGGTGGAGGGTAGCTTTCGACCTGGCTACCGAATACTTATAGCAGTGCCATATGTGGGTGCTCTTACCCGGTTTACCCATCCATCTCTGGAATGAGGGTGATTTAACAACGATTGGTAACTCACTCGACACTTTCATCGCGATGGATAGACAGAACCTAATGGCTCCAATTAGAAAAGTAGGGAGGATTTTGGTTGAAACGGACATTCACTGTGCGCTTCCAAAGGTTATAGATATTGAGTGGAGAGGTTGTAAGATTCTACAGAGGCTTGATTACCTCAGCATACCTTTAAAGTGTAGCCTCTACCATGGTAAATGACACCTAAGAAAGGACTGTAATGGTTGGGTTGCAGATGATGAGTCTGAGGACACAGTGGTTCACAGAGATATATATAACACACCTCTAGAAGAATATTATTTAGGTTTCAGGTCCTTTCACTTTTCGACGAAGGTCACAAGTCCACCAGCAACAACGGATACACTTTTGGGTAAGTTAAAACTCTTATGTCCTACTCTATTTTCTAATTTATCATTTTGGGAAAAGGAGGCACTGGATGCATCTAGTTGGTTAAAATAGTCTACAACCAATGGAGAGGTGTCCACAAAGGTGGAAAAGGAACCTACTAGACCCAAATTTGTGGGGTCTATTCAACAAGAGGATAGGGATACAACTTAGGTCGGGTTTTCAAGGATTGAGTCTATTGTTTTTTCTGGGTGCCCCACTCCCACTACTGTCATTGGAAGTGTATCTAGCCAATCCTTAGACCTTGAAGTCCACTGCCAGTCGGATACCTCTCAGCTTTTGACCTTACACTTACCTAATGATTCTGCTTCTCTTCCTAGTTGTCATGAACCTAAGGAAGATGACACTTCTCTTAGTGTGATACTAGATTCCTTGATACCTTTCATTCTTGACCCTACCTCTTATGTTCCTTTACCTGTTTACTTGGGGAACTTGATTTATGAAAACAATTCTCGAGGTTGGGAGGCCAGTACCTCCCGTCCAAGTAGTGAAGAGGCAGGAAAAGAATATGCCTATTCTAGGGGTTTGGGCATCAAATATTCGCCAATCAAAACCATAAGTGAAAGGAAGAAATCGTCAGCTTCGACCTCCCTACAACTGGATATTGTTCCTCCTTCCATTGATAGTGGGGCACCTAGAACTATGAAAGCCCTTGCAAGGGCTAAATAATTATTTTACTCTCCTTAAATCTTAGAGGGATTGGGGGCTCCCTAAAATATTCCTATGTATGTCATCTATTGGATAGAACTCGCCCTTATATTATGTTCCTATAGGAAACATTGGTTCATGAACAAAAAACAAGAGAATTTATGAATTGATTCCATCCTTCCTGGGTATACTGTGTTGTTAACTCTTTTGGTACCTATGGAGGTCTTTTGGTTACCTGGGATCCAAACAAACTCAAATTGACACCTTACCTTTCATGTGGTGTCATTTTATTGATAGGAAAGTGCATTGCTAGAAAAAGGGAGATCACTCTTCTTAACATCTATGGCCCGTTATCGGAGAGGAATTTTTTTTGGAACTTTGTGGCAGACAGTGGTCTACTATCACACAAAAATCTGATTATTGCAGGAGATTTAAATTTTATTGTCTCTATGAGTGAAGTATGGGGAGGATCGGCCCAAGCGGGACCTTTGGCGGGTTATTTCAAAACATTGTTTCAATCCAAGCAGTTAATTGATATTCAATTGGATAGAATAGTCCCAACCTGGAGGAATGGGCGATCTGGGACAAGCTCTATTGCTAAGATAGTGGATATATTTTTTGTTTCTGAAGAACGTTTAACAAGTGTTGGACTATACGGATCTTGGGTGGAATACCCATTTATTTCTGATCATTCTCTAGTTTTACTACAGTTGGAGATCGACCCAATCTACAAATCTTATCCATTTAAATTAAATTCTCAGTGGTTACTCAATAAGGATTATAATGACTTAGTTCAAAAGGTCTAGAATGATCAAAAATAATTTTCCAAAGGTGGCAGACAACGTAGAATAATATGGAAGCTAAAAGACCTAAAGAAACACACTAAACACTGGATAAGGGAAAGAAATTGAAGGAACTTATTAAAGATGGAAAAGTTGGAAACATATATAAATGATAATCTTTTGCTAGTGGCAGATGGTGCTTCTTCCCCGGAAGTAGAAAAAAAACTTAGTATCTTGGAACAAGAAAGAAATAGTTTATTAAAAGCTAAAGAAGAATTGTAGAGGCAATGCAGCAGGGTGATATGGATACAAAGCGGTGACCAGAATACTAAGTTTTTTCATCAATTCACCTGTTTCAGGAGAAACCCCAAGCATGTATGGGAGATTTTAGATGCCAATGGGATATTGCACATGGGTCAGGAGGAAATTAAAGAAGAGGCAGTGAATTATTTTAGTAACTTCTTCAAATCTCATGATATTCAAGCAACATCTGAACAAGTCAGAATCATTGGACTCTTCTCTTGACTGGTAAATGAAGAAGAAGTTAGTGCGCAGTCAGCATGGGAGATATGAAAGAGGTTTTATCATTGTTCAAGAAAGATAAGAGTTCAGGTCCAAATGGATGGACAATCAAGTTTTTCATACATTTCTTTGATTTGGTGGGAGCCGACCTCTTAGAGATGGTTGGGGAATCGAGATTGAAAGGATTGATTATTGGTGGCCTGAATTCCACTTTTTTATCCCTTATCCCTAAATCAAATAATCCTACCACCTTTGGATATTTCAGACCTATCTCTGTTTGCAACCTCTGCTACAAATTAATTTCAAAGATCATTGCTAATTGAATTAAACCGATCCTGCCCAAATCACTTTCAGTAGAACAACTTGGCCTTTTGAAAGGCAGATAGATACAAGATGCCATTGGTACTGCACATGAGTTCCTCCATAGAATTAAGAAAAGAGATTAAAATCACTTGTTCTGAAGTTGGATCTTCAGAAAGCATATGATTGTATAGACTGGGATTTGTTAAGGATTATATTAATACAAGTGGTCTTTGGGATTCATCTCACCAACTAGATTATGAGTAGTGTTGTTTCCTCAACTTTTGTTGTAATACTAAATGGTGAGGCTATTGACTTCTTCAGAAGTGGTCGTGGATTACGACAAGGGTGTCCGTTATCCCCCATGTTGTTCATATTGGTTTTGGAGGGTCTTGGCTTATTACTAAAAGAAAGCAAAGAGGAAGGGAAGATAGCGGGCATAAAGGTATCTAGAATGATAAATATTCTCCACGTATTCTTTGTGGATGACATATTAATCATGACCAATGCCACATTACAAGAATGTGTAGAAATTGATAGACTCATCAAATTTTTCTGCAAAGCTTCGGGTCTAAAGGTAAACGATCAAAAATCAACAATTCTATATGAAGGGTTATCGGATGTGGAATTAATCCCCTACAAGACAGTTCTCCCTTTTACTTTTACAGATCTATCTACCGGTTTCAGATATTTGGGTTATTATTTAAAGACAGGGTTACAAAAAAATCAAGACTAGAATTGGTTCCTGACAAAGGTGGAGAAAAAATTGGTCTCTGGTGCAATAGATGGTTATCTTTGGGTTGTCGATATATACTAATGAAATCAACTTTGGAAAGTCTACCGGTATATTGGATGTCATTGGCGACCATCCCCAGCACAGTTTTAAATAAGATCAGGAAATTAATGTTTAGTTTCCTTTGGAAAGGTAATAATGATTCTTTTCACTACCATCTATGTAGGTGGGATACACTGGAAAAACCTAAGAAATATGATGGATGGGGTTTCTGCAATATCTTCCACTTCAACAAAGCATTGTCTGCAAATACACTCTAGAGGGTATTAACTCGGGAAAGAATTTGCCATAATCTGATAAAAGACAAATATCTTCTTTTTTCCTTTCTTACAAATTGGCTCAGATCGCCATCCTTAAATATGACAACAACTTCAATAATATGGAGCAGCCTCTGAAAATCAGTACACGTGATCACACATTGTCTTAGTCGGATCCCTGGATCGGGACATCTTATTTCTCTAGGTAGAGACAAGATCATGTTATTGAATGACAGCTCTTTTCTATCGCCAACTCTTATATCCTTTTTAAGTCAGAAAAATATTACTGTTCTATCCCAGGCTAGAGGTATTCCAGATCAAAATTCCCATATGTCTAGCTTGTATAGAGGCCGGTAACTAGGTCTCACGGGCACATTGGCTACAGAATGGGAACAATTTTGTTTGGCTCTTATTAGTTATGGTGCCTCTTGTTAGTCCCTAAAGTTACACTTGATTGTTAAAGGACAATCTAGGGCATCATCAAGTTATTGCAATGATCTTTATAAATAAGGATGCGTTTTGGGTTTTGAAAGAAGGTGGATCAGGTAAATTGAAAGAGAAAGAATAAGGGAAACAAGCTAAACACAGGCCACTGAAACACCATTGGGCATGGAGTCAAGTAAACACCATGTTGATAGAAGGCAATCAAATTGCATATAAGATAAAAAGTTGATATGAAAATGGGTAGAAGAATAGGGAATAAACAAAAAGTAGAACACCCATAAAACAAAGATTCTCTCTGCAAAATGGATTGTAAGGGTACTTGAAACAAAACACACAAATAGTAGGCAATCATAGAAAAATCATTACCGCTCGAGAATCTATTATCCAAGGGCATCCATTGATTCTCAATGTCTGCAATTCGTTCAAGCAAGATGAAAAACAGAGTGTAAAACAAAGGAAATCACAATCTGATAAAACAATTGTCATGAATCTTCAATGTCAGAAGAAATCACATAATAGAATGCCCTCAGGCTTACAATGACTCACATAGGTTTGTTACCTCCTCAATTTCCTTCTCGGACCTCTTTTCCCCTATTCCTTCTAGAATAATCTATATATAAAAAATACATAAACAAACTCTACCAAAGTTCTAGGAACTAATCCTATTCAAAATAGCTAAAATCTTTGAATGCCTGGCATCATCTAAATCTAAAGATATGGAATTGGAAACAATTTGTTGCCCGAATAATTAGAACTGATGATGATTATTTTTCTATGAATACATGTCACCTTTGACTGCTGGAAAATTTTACTCAAATCTGGAACATTTATCCAAATTGGACTTATCATTTGACTACTTAATCTTTGCCCAAAAATCTGGAAATTAACTGCTTTGATTGATGCTCTGCCACCGGTGCCTTATTTGGAGATATTAGATTCTCCTTCCAAATCTTTGATGTTTGGTTGAAAATGAATGAGATCCATTGAACCCTGAGATTTTGATCTTTCCTTTTACATCTTTACTTGAGTTATCATTTGAATCTAAAGCCCTTGATTTCACACGAAAGTTCCTAGATGAACTGGAAAACATCTCGACCTACCCCTCCTTCTAGGAGGCATTCCTTCATATATTCTTGTAAAATATCCTTAGGTTGCCATATTTGTTTAGAGATAGTAGTTTCTAAATTCCATTCAACATTGATGCATTATATCTATGATGAAATCCTAGTGAATTTGGTAATTGCTAATGAGCCATGTTTATTATAGATATTGAAAAGATATTACAACACCAAAGTCTTTGTGAGCTTTTTAAAGCATCATCTGCCTCGTCTTCTTGTATGGCCCCATCATTCTGTGTTGCACTCATTTTTCCACAAACATCTGTATTAGTGGCCTTCTTATAACTTTCATATTTGGAAGATGAGGCCAAGAGTGGCCAGTGCCTCAATCCAGCTCTTGGAGAAGGGAAAATGGAGAGCTTAGGGCTTGAATTGAGATTTGGGCGAGTGGACACATTAGAAACTAAGAATATAGGTCGTGACCAAGGAATAGACTTGTAGAGTAGCCAAAACATCGACCTTGAACACAATTGAAAACAAGAGTGATCCATTGTAACGAAACCATGTTATTCCATAAGCAAATCTGACCCCTTGAGGTGGAAAAGATGCAAAGATGAATAATCGGTTTTATTAATGGTTATGAGAAGATTGTAATCGTGATCCTCCTCCCTGAGCTCAAAAACATAAATAACCTCTATGTGATTGCAATCGATAATGATAGTGTATTCATAAATTTAATCAACACCTAAGAAATATTTTATTTGTTGTTGATTGCTTGTGCCGGTGTGTTGTCGATATTTCACAAATTTTTGACACCTGGGCGTTCTCCCATTCCAGTCTATTTATGCATGTATGTTCCCTGGTGATTTGAAAACTCTGCCTTGTAAACATGGTCGGAACAAGTGTCTCGGTTTCAATGTTGAACTTCATATGGAAATCTCAACGCATAGTGAAATTATGCACTAACTGCTTTATATTCTTGACATACAGATCCTTCGATCAACCTTATATGACAATTTGTTGATCAATTCTCCGGCTTTACAGTGGCCTAACCCTGCACATTTCTTCATTTCAAAAATGGGGTATATCCCACATTAACGGGAGGGAACATCACTTTTATTTTGTTATATATATCAATGATTCTTATCAACTTTGACGCATTGAGCAATGTAAATCCCTCCTGTGGGATCCTCCTCCATGTGACTTAGCACTAGTATTTGACTTGTGTGTTGTAATGTTTGGCTAACCCATGTTGTGTCTAATGGCAAGTGCTTGTTTCGATAGATGGTGGACTTTGACCTGTTTCCTGCTAGGCCTAATTGGAGATTGGCCCTCGGCCAATAATTTTTGCTAAAATAACAATAACTCTATAAAGAACCCAAAGGTATAAAATTGACCATCAAAGACTAGAAATTGGCCAACAAAAACCAATTTTTAATTTTCCAAAAACTGCATTTACCCATCGATTTAGTCCTCAAAATGATGAAAAAAGTATAGCTTTATGCAGCGTTCCTTTGAAATTTTGAAAGTGTAGCTCCTGATACTAACATTGTCTCCTTCTGGGGATGGCATGCTCCCTACGAGCTGCTAAGAACGAACAGACCTTGTGCCTTATCAAACCCGCATCCTGAAAATTGCAACTTACTTTCCATACTGACCACATTCCATCAAATCAAATTGTCCCTGCCAATAGTTCCTTGTATTTATTAGGCTGGTGGAGTCATTATTCCTGATGAAATATGAAAACAAATGCTCATATGTCGATCTTATTTATGTACAAATCCTACACTAATCAATAAAAACAAATTGATCATGTATAATCATGCTTCCAATGAAGTCAAGTAAGTAACTGATTGACTAACTAGACTTCTCGGACATACTTTGTCGAAATGAAATGTTTCACATCAAACATTAATGGATCATGAAATCCATACTTACAATGAAACCAAGACAGAGGATCAGAAAAAATGAACTCCTCTAAATATGTAACGATGGGATCATAGAACTCATAAGAAAATACCTTTTTTTGTTGCTTGAACTGAATGGGTTGCTCGTGACAAACCTTTACTTTTTGAATGATACCAAATTCATGTTCATAATTTGATAAAAACAAAGAAGAAGAACTGAATTCAATAATTCCAATCCCAACCTGCTCAATATCTGATGAAGATGTTGAAACATAAGTATCAAATATAGGCTTGCTAACTTCCAAAAATGAATCTGCTATAGCCAGTGAAGAAAAAGGCTTAGTGAATTGTTCATAAAACTCCTTCATATCTCCATCGCTACCTTCCTTAGCTTCTGATGTATAGCTATCATATATAGGCTGATTGCTAAAGATTTATGCACTTGTTGATATGGTAAATTTATGCAAACTGTCTTCACCTCCATTAAGTACAATTTCACTGCTAAGAGATTTCATATCCATAAATTCAGAGAGTTTATTTGTTTCATCAAGATACACATCATAAATAGGTAAGTTAAAAGCCTGAGTATTTTGCAAAGAATGATGATGACAATCTGAAATGATCTCTAGATTCACCTCCAACGTTTCATCATATGTTTCAATATAACCCAAAGAAACAAAATTTTCATGAAGATGATGTGTCACATGTAACACCTTATCTTGACCATGATCAACTATAGATTCATCAAATGATACCTCTTGAGATGATTTTGAAACAATTGTTTCTTCATAATCTATTTGGTATCCTTCATCTAAATTTGGGACAACAGGTACGTCAGGGGATAGATCTAATGCATCTACAGCTATGAAATCAATGATACGATCATCAACTATATCTAGAAGATATTCTTCTTGGGAAGTAGAACTAGAAAGAGTTTCATGTATGAATGATTTCTCATCCACATCCTCATAAGTAAATTCTCCTTCGTCCTCATTATAAGAAGGATTAATATGTTGAATATCTAAATGAAATTCCTCACAACAGTGCTCAAGAAGAAGTTCTTGGGGAAAATATGGTTTACAATGATGATGAAATTCCATATGAAATCCTTTCAAAGAGGATATGATCAAAAAAGTCAAGGATCGATGCCATTGTCGTGTATCACCCTCCAATGAATAGATAAACATCTTCATCTGGACATCCTTGTGATGTAGATCTAGTTGATCCATACGCTCATGAAACTTGATGAGATGATCAAAAGGATTATCTCCACTGCTTCCTCTGAACCGTGGAAGGCAGTCTCCCCAAATATTTATAGTAGGAACAACATTAGGAAAGCCGAAAATATCAGCAAAATTGAATGGAGCAAACCTTGAAGCCACAATGGATTTCATTCGATCATTTGATGTCATTTTGGATCTTCCCCAGTGGATTCATTTATGGATCGTTGAATAGTGGAGTTGCCATGGTGAAAAATCTACAGTTAATTATGTGCCTTCTTCTTGTTCACCATCAAGAAGCATATCTGATCGTTGTCATTCTTTCCCAGGGAAGATGTCTTAGTTCCTTCGTCCCCGACAATGGCACCAAAAGATGTTAGTCCCTAAATTTTCACTTGACTGCTAAAGGACAAGCTAGGGAATCATCAACTTATTGCAATGATCTTTATAAATAAGGGTGTGTTTTGGGTTTTGAAAGAAGGTGGATCAGGTAAATTGAAAGAGAAAGAATAAGGGAAACAAGCTAAACACAAACCAATAAAACACCATTGGGCCATGGAGTCAAGTAAACACCATGTTGATCGAAGGCAATCAAATTGCATATCAGATAAAATGTTTATATGAAAATGGGTAGAAGAATAGGGAATAAACAAAAAGTAGAACGCCCATAAAACAAAGATTCTCTCTGCAAAATGAATTGGAAGGGTACTTGAAACAAAACACACAAATAGTAGGCAGTCACAGCAAAATCTTTACCGCTTGAGAATCTATTATCCATGGGCAGTCGTTGATTCTCAATGTCTACAATTTGTTCAAGCAAGATGAAAAACAGAGTGTAAAACAAAGGAAATCACAATCTGATAAAA
>JASDQU010438474.1:26612-37668 GCA_032191745.1 Picea mariana
ATATATATATATATATATATATATATATATATATATAAAACAAGGTTTCACAGTTGGCCTCCTTTTCCTCTCTTTTGCACATGGATCATAATCATTGTTTTGTTGTTATAGTCACATTTTTTGTAATATATATATATATATATATATATATATTATATTATATTATGGTGATCATGACAACGACGATGATGAAAATGATGACGATGACAAGGAAATGATGATGATGATGGCAATGAAAAAGACGATGATGAGGAGGAGGACAACAACAACAATGTTGATTATGGTGATGACAATGATGACAGTGATGACAATGGGAATGATGATGAGGAGGATGATGGAGGATGATTACGAAGAGGAGGAGGAGGATGATGACGATGATGATGATGCCAATGATGATGCCAATGATGAGGACAATGATGAGGACAAGGATGACAGCAAATACAATGGTAATTATGGTGATGACAATTATGATGATAATGAAAATGATTACAATGATGAAAATGACGATTATTGTCACCGAAAAATTGCTCACATCAAAAACAAGCAATGGATGAAGAAAAAGTCAGCACAAGCACATCATACTCCCAATAAATATGGAAGGATTACACTCAATTTGGAAAATAAATCACAAAACTATACAAAAGTGGTTATGAATTTCTGTGTGTATTCATCACAATCAGCGTGTGCACATTCGTGCGGGATAACACGATGTACAATGAACATAGTGAGCGATCTGTGCAATGGACATTCAAAAGACCCACGCAGATGTGAAAATGACGCATTGATGATTTTGGTTGGGCTTCTACCACTTTTGAGATGGAGTGGATCTTCCCTCATACCCAAAATATCCCCCAAATTCCACCTTGGGATCACTGAAAGGGATGGGAGGTACCTCCAAAGGCCTCCCATTCACATTGGAAACTAGTTCGGAAAAAGCTTGCCATCCTCCTATAAATAAAGGGCCATTGTATGAAAAGAAGAAGAATCATTTTGAGTATTGTTATGTTGTTCAATTTGTCTTTGAGAATCCATATTTCCCCTAGAAATATTTGAGCATTCATAGAAAGTGTTGCACTTCTCTCCTCTTGAGAAATTCAACTATCAATTCTTCACCATTGTATTTTCATTTTCATCCATTGTTAGAAGAGAGAAACATTTGTATTTGGGGACTCAAGAGCCTTCCCAAGGAGGAAGAGGGAACTCATAAGTTCCCATATTTCTCCAAGGTGTTATCAATTTTAAGATCAATCTTATTTGGTAGCTATTCCTTGTCTCTTTCTTGCATCAATTTTAGTTGCTACATTCTTAGTCTAGTTTTATTTCTTTGTTGTTTACTTCTTGTTTTCTACATAGTTGAGCCACTAATCAACTAACAAACTGTTGTGTTGTCTTGATAGCCTAACTATATAGTTAAGGGACCTCTTTTTTCTCACCCAAGTGGAAAAAAGAACCCAACAGATTGGCAACCATACTAGGGATATGGATCAAAATCCTCCCCAATTAGGCTATTAAAGTTTTCCTTCTCACTCATTTATGATTTTAGGGGTAAAAACTGACCTATTATCACCTGCAGAGAGCATAATTTCATCCCATAGTGAGTGAAATTGTTCAAAATTTTTGTCTTGCCAACTTCTCTGCGTGTGCGCGGGTTCAGGGAAAACATTTGCGTGATCCACGCACATCCGCTATCTGTCAGAACTATTCAAACGTGGGATTTGTGCTTTATTCACAATTGTTTCTGGTTTAGTCGTGCACTGATCTTATTTTTTCTAAATTGTAATGCTTGAGTAGTTCACTTCCACCAAGTAGTTTAGATTTGATTTATGCACTCTTGTAAAATCCATTAAAAGTAGGCTTGGATATCCACTCTTGCATACATATCTTAAAACCACACATAGACATTTAGGGAGGATAAAAAGAACCTTTGCATATTTTACTCCCTTACTTTCCACATGCATGGCCTAAGGTTTAGCATGTGAATTTCATTAGTTTCTCTTCTTTTACAAAGTCATCACAATAATTCGGGACTAGAAACTTATTTAAGTAATATTAGAGTATGCTCTTTCCTCGCACCCTAGTGTGATCTTGGAAATCAGAAAAGAGATTGCCTAAGCAAATCTTCATCTCCCTTAAAGAAAAATAAACCAAATCTATAGGAGAGGCCAATACCTCTTAGCTTATTTTTGAAACTTAAATCTAATATTTGTAAGGGCCCATACATGCCCACATGTGCACAATCCTAGGATAATTTCAAAATTCTAGAGTAACTCATTTAGGAAATTTAAAGAATTGGAAGGACCCATACATGTCCATATGTTCACAATCTACGGACAGTTCTCAAGATTTCTTAGATTACAAAAAAATCTTTGGACGATAAAAGAGTCAAATCAAGGATTTCCATATCCACCACCTTAGCTTAAGATTCTTTCATTTGCAAGGGTCATTTGAAAAAAATTAGTAAGTTATCTAAACAAGACAAGTAAAGGACCACACGATGTCCACCACGTTAAAATATTGAATTTAAATTATCAAAAAAAATTTTCACCATCACCACTCCTTGCACACACTCTCACTCAAAAACATTTGCTAGATACTAGAAATTCTTTGTTGGGCTTCACTTGTTTAGTAAAGAGCATTTTGGCACACCATCATAAAAATGAAGTTGGTCCATGACCCCAATTTCACATACTACTCTCACGTTCTAAAAACAACCATAATCAACCCACTTTATAACCTCTACGAGAGGAACACAAAATAATTTGGTAGTCTAAGTTACGATTCTAGGGATAGGAATCAAAATAACTCATCATCATCATTTTCACTTGAAACTTAAAAGGTTGTGAATTAGTGTTCCAAAATCCTCCCACTCAAGCACTCATACACCATAAGGTAGGGAGACACCCATGAAGGGTCGAAGGACAAGGTCCAATTTTTTTGTGCATGCCTCCTTGGGTCACCCACCCTTGGAAAGAATCCAACCTGTGACTGATTTCTGAAGCCAAAAATAAAAATGTTGTGCTTGATGGAGGTAGCCTAGTTGCCCAATCTAGGATTTATCTACCCAATGTGGCAGTTGTGGGCTGCAATCGCACCTCAGTCAGATTTTGAATGGTTGTTGGGAAATATCACCAGTACTTCAGGATATGCCCCCTTCACCCCTCATTATAACTGATTGTTCGTCCCTTCACTAACTTCTCCTCAAGTGGGTTCTAGCCCCACTATTGAGTTTTTTTTTGGAGGTCCATTGTTATTGGAGAGGAAATATGTTATGTTGAATAGGACATGTGCACTTGTTTTTTGATTTTTGTTCCCCCACACGGAGTTACAAGATCACAAACTACCTTTTACATTGTTTTTGATCTATGATTTTCACAACTTGATTACATGTAGTTTTATGAATACATTCATTTATTCTTCACCACAATTTAAAAGAAATTTGTCCTATCATTCTTCACCACCTTTTTCACACACCCATCTCTAGTCTAGAATCATAGGGGAACCACAGTATCCCCGTCATTATAGGCGCTTGAGAAACTTACCTCCAATTTTGGGCGGTGTTCCTAATTTTTTTGAGACATCAGTAGCACCATCACATACACTATTTAGTGCTACAGTACTAGGATTGGGATTACTAGGGGAAACTTTGCTTGGAACCAATATCCCAAGTAACTCACAAACAAACCCTCCACCACAAGGAGGTGGAGCTCGTACTTTCTCACAAAGTACAAGCTCCCAAGGAACCACTTCCTCTCATACCATGGTAGGACCCACCCCCTTCATGCCCTACTTGGCTTCACTCAACATCTCATATCTAACCAAACTAACAAATTATCCCATATTTCATGACCCCACTTGGTTGAATATTCCCACAAAGATACCTTTCGACATTCCCAAGTTTGAAGGAAAAGTTGGAGAGGACCTAGCCAATCATGTCATGTCCTTCCACTTGTGGTGTTCTTCCTGTTAGTATCAATATTTGCAGTGTCAAATTTTGGCCTGAAGGGTGCTACAGGAAGTTTTGGTAGCATTTTTGTCAAATGTTTTGAATATCATTGCAGATTTCTGCTTATTTTAAAAGGGTTTGGGGTTTTGATCACTAGGCCCCACTTGGCTATCAAATTTCATATTCAGCAGATCAAATCCCAAGGTCGAGCCTACATCAAAATGCAACAACTCCCAAGTCAAAAGATAAGCAACCAACGAGATTTTTATTATTTTCATTTAATTAAAAAATGTTTTGGGCCTATTGAGACCAACCTCCAATATCAACAGCACTTACACAAAGAACAAAGTGCCAAAGAACCCAAAATCACTAATTCCAAGCATCGAGCACCTAAGCTGAACATATTCCCAAAGTTCTAAAAGTCATGGGGCATATCACTCATCGTGGATTATCTCCAGTCATACAAATGATAGATTGAACACCATCGACATCATTGAAGTGCCAAGGCATTGAGGATGGTATCCATAGGGAAATCCAAGACAAGTTCCCATGGTTTTATTTAGGGATGACAAGTATTTGTGTGCAAACTCCTGCAAATCAGTAACCGACGGTACTATAGATGGGTAAATAATTGCCTCATGGTCAATGTTTCAAATCAGATGGCATGTTGAGCTTCATTAATCGTATTGGAAAAAATAAATACGATGCTAAAAAATAGAGGAAAGAGAAATTAATTTCTCAAATCAGGGGCCTTCTATATAGATGACTAAAGGATTACATTTCCTTGTTCAAAATTACACAGGTTTCAAACAGGTTCAAGTCTTCTTTCGGGAATCGTGCTTTCAATTCTCACATCATTAAGATTACCCTAATTTAGTGCAGCCCAGGGGTCCATCCTCTAAGCAGTTAGATTCTTTGATTTGTTCTATAAGCAGAACACTTGGAAGCATCAAGATTTTGTTAGAAAATGAAGGAAAGAGCCAGCTATGGTTGGTCAAAGCAGCCTCCACAAATCAAGGCATTAAAACAAAAATTGTTAAAAGTAATCCAGTTTTTCAAAGCATGAAAATAACAAATGCATAGGTGGAAAATCATTTTTTAAAGATGAGCATCGATCCCAAAATTTTAGGCACAAAGATAGCAGGTATAGAATCAATTCACACTTTCGATAGCAGTTTCTGATTTAAGGGAGAAAATTAGCAAGTAGTTGCATAACTATCCCAGATTTTTTAAGTAGAATATCATGAAGCATTTCAATATTTAATAGTTGTTGGATAGGATTGGAGTGGTTAATAAGACAAGTGGTAACATTGGATATAGTTCCAAACTTTACGCAAGTAAATAATTGATATTTTATTTTTAGATTTTATCTCCTACAAACTAGAGATAGTTTGTTGCTTTGTTTTCATATAAAATTTTATCATTTTCAATGTAGAAAGGAGGATCCAGTCTAAGGGACTAAGAGAGAGATTCAGAGGGTTTCGATCTATGTTTTGGATTGATATTTTATATTGAAAGACTGTTTTGATTCATCTTGCCTATGTAAAGACTTCAGCTGCTAATAAAGTTAATGGTTAGTTTTGTGTTCCTTCTTTGTTTATCATCTTCCTTTTTTTCTTTTGAAACACTTTTTTGATGTTATATGATGGTATGAAAAATTCTTATGTGTTGAGAAGGTTTCTTTAAAGGATTTCCAGTAATATTTGCCACATTGGTGTTTCTTCTCCTTAAATCTTATTTGGAATGATTTCTAGATAAAGGTCTATTCTTCTACTGCATAAGGACTTTAAGGACAAGATTTGTTTATTGGTGGATTTATCAGGTTTGTCTTTCCCTTCTCTCAATCAAATCACCCAAAACTTTAAGTCCCTAGCCATTAGTTTTATTTACCTGGCTTGTTGCACCTAGGTAACTGATCTTAACAAATCATATCATTATCTCCTTTCAAACCAAGAAAGATATATCCATATCTTAAACCCAACCAAATCATTTTTAATATAAGGTGTTCTAGGCTTGTTCCTAAAGAAGTCTAGGAACAACTTCTAGTGCTAACACTTCCAATAGAATAATGGAATATTTCATTCATCTACGGTTATTTCAGAGAACCCTCACTAGAACTGTGGCCAAATGGTATGTGGATGAGAAATCTGGTTCCCATGCAACCTTCGAGTCTCTATCCAAAGCATTCCTATCATTTTTTCAACTACCTATTCGTCATGACACTAGTTTGGAGATTCTTTCAGAATGAAAACAAACCACTGTCGTTCATATTTTTTACCATATTCATGAGTGGCATAGACATTGAAGCATATGCAAGGTGGATACTACCCCACAACAAAGGTTATATTGGTTCCTCCAATCGCTCATCCCTACCCTTGCCAAATATGTGGCTACACCCCTCCCCCAAATTGAAGATGAAGCCATCACTAAGGTGCAACATTTTGACCTCATCTACTCCCAATTAGGGTACCTATACATTGTTCTTTCAAATTATCCTCATCCTTTTCCCTTTGGTAAATACAAACCTGGGACATCACACATCGTCGATGGGTTGATTGGCTCCATGGCTCATATTAAACCACATGTGCAATTAGTACTCACATATGGGGCCAATCTATACTTTCCACCATATGGGGGAACTCCAAATTACCCTCCCCCACCCCCCCTCCACCATTCCTGACACCTCCTCTTCTTACCATGGGTACACATATACCCACATCCCTTCCCCAACCCATACATGTCCCATAACCGGTTCCCCCGCCAACAAATTCATATCCACCTGGTAATAATGGAGCCACCTCCACTTCTTACAACCCATATGGACCCCCACAAGGTGACCCTTTTCAGGTCCTCTCCAAATTGTTATACCCCCACATGGACAACACCAGGCAGGGTTCAATTTCATCCAAACTTCCCCTCTTCAATAGGTTCAATATTTTGAACAATTGAATATGGAAAACCCACCCCACCAACCCAATAATAACTGGAAGAAGGGAAAGAATAGGAACCAAGTACAAGGTGGGAACCCCCCACAAAAAAATCCCCAAGTTGGGGGAAACCCTCAAGGGGGAAACATCAATGGACAACCATGCCAAGGGAAAAATAAAAATCCTTGAACCAACTATCCTTGCGCATTATGTGGAGAATATGGTCATTACGCTCACCATTTCCCCCAAATCGATGAATAAAAAAATATGAAGGATGCCATGAACCCCCATAGGGAACCTAATCCCCAAGGTCCACCACAGGTACCTCCCACTTATATACCACCTCCACCATCAGAAGTATTAAAAAACCCAATGCCACCCCAAGGAGTCATTAACACTCAAATAGATGTGGCCCAACGCTCACATCCATAGGGTCAATTCCCTCCACCCAACCTGTCCCACTCAGGGAACACCACAGACCGCAGTATCCTACTCACCACTGAAGAGGAAATCCTCTTACAAACTTGTATTCGCCAGTACAACACACCCACTGATCCATTACCCACCAGTTCGGTAGCTCCCCATCCACCAACCAAAAAACCTTTTATGATCCCTCGTCCTAACACTGAAGCCATCACCCACATGCCTCGCAAACCATTACGCAGGAATGTGCATAATCCCCATGCCTATGCCACCCATAGGTACATTCTTATTGACAATATATCCCAATCACCTGCTTCCATGTCAGTTATGGAAGTCTTGCAAACATGCCCCTCCCAACGAAAGGTGTTACTCTCACAATTAGGGGTATTATATCCTACAGAAACTCGTCTAATCATGTTTGACATACATAGAGCAAACCCACGACTCCCATCCTTAGTTGCATTCCAAATTCCAGTCAAAATAGAGAATATCAACATTCATCATTGCATCATTGATGAAGACACATCTACTTGCATCATGTTCAAAACATCATGGCAACAACTCGGTTCATCCGAGTTGATCCCCTCTTCCATCACCCTTTGTGCTTATGACATTCGACCATCCCAACCAGAAGGAATGTATCAAAATGTTCTGGTGGAATTATGTGGCAAGACAATCCTAATAGACATTGAAGTCATCGATGCCCCATTATATTACAATATCCTTTTCGACCGAAGCTACATGTACACCATGCAGGTTGTAGCTTCCTCAGTCTTTTGTACCATGATAATACCTCACAACGAGAAAATTGTCACCATTAATCAACTGACCCACTATGAAACTAACCAATTAGGACACATTAACAATGGTAGATGTCAGACCAAGACTATTTCATGACCCATCCTTGCTAGGGTCATATCTGAGCTACCTGAGTCCCAGACTTGACACAACCAATGTCTGTGCAGTTACCTCAGATGGGGTGAATATTCCTGACACCCCTCCTACCAGAGACTCATTGAACCATATTCCTAACCTTCCTCTTATACACGAGGCGCTTCCTGAGGGACCACCCTTAGGAGAACAAATAGAAAACCCACCTCCCATGGTCAAATCCCTATTTGGAAAATGGTCCCGCAAGCCATTACCCAAATACCCTTCTTTTATCCTCCCCTTGGAGTAACAACATATCAAGTTGCTTCGACCATCACTTTACCAAATATGGTCATAGCCATCCTTATATGGTATCTCTAACCACCAGCTAGGGTACTAGGTTTATCTCTTCCTCCTCAACCCATGGTCCCATTTCCGCAATTTGTGGCTCACCCAACTGGTAGAACAATTGGGGGAAATACTACCACCACAAGAGACCCTAATTTTGAAAAAAGGGGGCACCACCACAAACCAATGAGGCACACGAGCAAAGAAGGAAGCTTACCTCCCTTCCCCACCATGCATCCCACCTCCATATACAATGTGCAACACCATTGGACATCCTAACAATCTTTTCCCCTCTTTACATGAGTTGCGGAATCTCATTCCAAAACCCATAAATGTGTCGCTACTACCCACACCAGTAGCTCCACCAGCCTCCCTGGAACCTTCTTTATCCAAACCCCCTAGTTTGAGAACTAATCACACTTGCACGATATGCTCTCAGTACGACCATTACATGCACTACTTCCCATCCCTCCCTCAATTTAGAGACACCTTAGAAAAAGTATGCGAAACCACATTAACCACGTCCTCTAAATCCATCTCCTTTGTATCAACCATTACTGACATTCACTATATTTCTACATCAGTAAATGAGCGCATGTGATTCCCTTGTGAATTATGTTACCATATGGATCATTACACATATCTATGCTCATTCATCATTGAGGGACGAACACGCTGGAGGGATTCAATCCCCCCCATTACACCACCTATACACAACCAAATGAACCAATTTGTAAACAATCCTCATCCCAGCGAGTATGGTATTCCCCCTCTACGAACAAACCTATGTCCTTCAACCCCACTTACCATATATATTCCACCATGAGGCTCATAATTCCCACCAAACCCTCCAAACTCTCTTGTAACACCAATTTATGAGATTCCCCCTCCCCCATACCATTGTACATCCAATTCATATATGGATATTTGGTTCATGACGTCTACTGACAGAACTCATTCCCCCCTTGCAGGTCCATCCACCCCAGAATCGAATGATGAGACCCAATCCTCTACCCCACCTCCGTCCATAGATTCCTCACCTATTACCCCCATGAGTCTTGACACGCCCCTCTCGCCTATTACAAACTCCCTGTACTCCATCACCTTTCAATCTAATGAAGATATACTATAGGTTCTATGCACACCAGATTACCCATGGGATGCCTTTCATCATCAATCCTTCTTTTTGTCCCACAACGCCTTTTTTTCACCCACAGACGCCCTCGTCTGTACCATTGAAGCTAAATATTTCATCCCCTTGGGCCATGTAGACTCGTTCAAAAATCCAATACTCGCACCTGATGTGTTTGAAGAAGGTAACATAGAAAATATTTCACCCACGATCAAGATTGACATCTCGGTCTAACCTAAAATCTTGGAAGAAATCACCCTAGGGGATGCATGCTCCATAGAGGAAATTTTAACATATAAGTCCCTCTTCCAGGAATATCGAGATGTGTTTGCATGGTCATACACCAAAATTATCGGGTTGGACCTAGACATTTTTGAATATCGCATTAACACTTGGCTTGACGTTACCCCTGTTCACCAAAAGCAACACCCCCTTCACCCTTCCAAATCCATGGCAATCAAAGTCGATATCAACAAACTACGTACAACTGGCTTCATATACCCCATCACATAGACATCTTGGGTGCCCAATATTGTCCCCATCAATAAGAAATAGGGTAACCATTTGGGTTTGCACATACTTTCATGACCTTAACCAAGCTTCTCCCAAAGACAACTTGCCCACTCCCTTCATTGACCAAGTCATCGATTCCTTTCCTCTCTCTTATGGATGTATTTTCTGGCTATAACCAAATCCAAATCCACCATGTGGATCAGTACAAAACCGCCTTCACAACCCCTTGGGGCACCTTTTCCTATCGCGTCATTCCCTTCGGACTCCAAAACGTAGGGGAGACTTTCCAACACCCAATGACATACGCCTTCCATGATCTCGTTCACATCATTCTTTCCTACTTGGACGACCTCAAAGCTCGCCCCAAGAAATGTTCCCACCACACAGAGGATCTACGGATCATATTTGAACACTGTCGAAGATACATCATTCAACTAATCCTTCTTAAATGTGTCTTATGCATCATTGTAGGATGCTTTTTGGGCTTCATAGTATCCCAACAGGGAATTATCATAGACCCCCTTAAATTTCAGGAAATCAATGAAATCCCTCCTCCTAGGAACTTACACCAATTGCATAGCCTCCAAGGAAAAGCCAATTTCCTGAGACATTTCATCCCTGACTATGCCATTCATGCCCATGGATTCTTTCTATTACTATGACATGACATTTCGTTTCACTAGGACCAACATGCCCAAGTCACCTTTGATTCACTCAAAAAGGCACTCAGAAAAGCCCCATTAATCAATCCCCCAGACTATGATAGGGATTACATACTCTACCTATCCACCTCTAAGGTTTCCATCGTCTGATTCCTTGTTTAGGTTGACAATGATCAATACGAACATGTCATATACTATATTAGCAAGAACCTCTCAGGGCCACCACTCAAATACAACC
>JASDQU010438475.1:5962-18490 GCA_032191745.1 Picea mariana
GGAAAGTTTTCATTTATCAAGAAGCAAACATGAAAAGTCTTGGTTAGTGCAGTTGGCTACAAGAACCAAGAGGAAGGTCATTGAGTTGATTAAGTCATGTTCTGTAGACATGAATGGATTGAGCACAAAGGCTAAATTTTCTGCCTTTAGGTTCTTACGACTACTTAATTGGGATGGACTGGTTGGATCAGCACCATGCCCTTTTGGACTGTCATAATGAGAGGTTTACATGCTTGGATGAGGAGGGAAATCGGAAAACAATCCAAGGAATTCCCAGAGTTGTGGTTGTTAGAGAAATCTCAGCCCATGCAGCTAAAGAAGTGTTACAGGAAAGGCTATCAATTATTTGTAGACCATGTGGAGGAAGCATCCAGAGATGAAGCCTCAAAGATTGGAGACCATGAGATACTCATCGAGTTTAAGGACGTATTTCAGGAGGTACCTAGACTACCTCAGAAAAGAGACATTGATTTTTCTATAAATTTGATGCCTGGAGCAACTCTAGTTTCGAAATCTCCTTATAGAATGAGTATGCCAGAGCTAAAAGAGTTGCAATTGCAGCTTGAAGAGCTTATAAAGAAGGGGTACATTCACCCCAGCATTTCACCTTGGGGTGCCCCAGTCCTATTCGTGAAGAAGAAGGATGGGACATTGAGGCTGTGTATCTATTTCCGGCAGTTGAACAAGGTAACTGTCAAGAACAAGTATCCTCTGCCGAGGATCGATGATCTTTTCGATCAGTTGAAGGGTGCAAAAATATTTTCAAAGATAGATCTCATATCAATATATCACCAAGTAAGAATAAATGATGAGGACATCATCAAGACCGCCTTTAGAACAAGGTACGGTCATTACGAGTTCACAGTGGTGTCATTTGGACTGTCAAGTGCACCTGTTGTTTTTATGTGCTTGATGTATGGTGTATTCAGGGACTATTTAGACAAGTTTGTCATAGTCTTCCCGGATGACATCTTGGTGTATTCCAAGTCAGAGAAAGAGCATGAACAATACCTGATATTGGTGCTACAAGTGTTGAGAGGACACCAACTATTTTCCAAATTGAGAAAATGCTCATTTTACCAAAGGCAGATCCATTACTTGGGGCACATTATTTCAGAAGAAGGGATTGTTGTAGATCCTCAGAAAGTTGAGGCCATCAGAGAATGGTCAGCGCGAAGGAATGTGGTGGAAGTTAGATCCTTTATGGGTCTAGCGGGCTATTACAAGAGGTTTATTGCAGGGTTCTCAAAGATAGCTCACCCTATCACTTCCTTGCAAAGGAAGGAGAAAAAATTTCAGTGGACTGAAGAGTGTGAGAAGAGTTTTTAGCAATTGAAGCAACTATTAATCAACTTTCCAATATTGAGGATTTAGATCCAAATATGGATTTCATGGTGTGCACAGATGTGTGTAAGGAAAGGTTGGGAGGATTTCTTAGCCAGAATGGATTTGTCATCTGTTATGAGTCCAGAAAGTTGAAAGAGCATGAAAAGAATTATGCCACTCATGATTTGGAGTTGGCAGAAATCATTCACGCTCTGAGGAAATGGAGGCATTACGTCATGGGAAGGAGATTTGAATTGAGAACAGACCACAACGGTCTAAAATATTTGTTTGATCATCCAACCTTAAATGCTAGACAAAGCAGGTGGCTGGAATTTCTATGTGAATACGACTTTGATATCAAGAATATCAAGGGAAAGGAAAACAAGGTGGTTGATGCACTCAGCAGAAAAGTACATGAATTACATGCTATAGCCATTAGCATGTACAGGACTGATATCAAGGGTATAATTCTGGAAGCTGCAAATGTTGATTTGCAATACAGAGACTCAGTAGAAAAGCTCCAGCAGCGTGAGAGACCACAAAAAAAGGAAAGTTACACCTTGGAAGCTGATGGATTACTTATGTATAAAGACAAAGTGTATATACCCAATGTCTAGGAATTGAAACTTGTGATTCTAAAAGAAATGCATAATGTGATGTATGTTGGACACCCTGGATATCAGAAGACTGTGGCAGTAGTCAAAAGCCATTACTTTTGGCCAGGTATGAAGAGAGAGATCATTGAATACATTGCCAGATGTATGGAGTGCCAGAAAGTTAAGGCTAATCATAGGCACCCAGTAGGGTTTCTACAGCCTTTTCCCATTCCTGAGTGGAAGTGGGAAGTGGTGACCATGGACTTTATTATAGGAATGCCCAAAACAAGCAAGCAGCATGATTCGATCATGGTTGTGGTGGAAAAGCTTACAAAATCTTCCCATTTTATTCCACTGAAAACCACTCACGTGGAAGCAGATGTTGCTGACATCTTCTTAAAAAAATTGGTATGCTTGCACGAAATTCCTAAAACGATTGTATCTGATAGGGACCCAAAATTCACCTCGAATTTCTGGAAAGGACTGTTCAAAGGATTTAGAATGAATCTGAATTTTAGTACAACATATCATCCCAAGTCTGATGGACAGACAGAGAGGGTGAACAGAGTAATAGAAGACATGCTGAGAATGTATGTGATGTACAAACCATAAATATGGGAAGACTACCTGCATTTGGTAGAATTCGCCTACAATAATGGGTATTATGCATCATTGAAGATGATCCCATTTGAAGCACTTTATGGAAGAAAGTGAAGCACTCCAATGAGTTGGGATAATCCAGCTAATAGAGCAATACTTGGGCCAGAGTTGCTCAAGGAGATGGAGGACCAAATGATAAAAATTAAGAAGAATTTAAAAACTTCCCAGGATAGGCAGAAAAGTTATGCTGATAAGAATAGAACCCATAGAGAATTCAAAGTGGGTGATCATGTTTTCCTGGAAGTGAAAACTAACAGGAGTTCCCTGAAGCTGGGAAGTTGCACCAAGTTGGCAGCCAGATTTTGTGGGCCATTTGAAATCCTAGAAAGGATTGGGCCAGTTGCATATAATCTTGCATTACCTGCATCTATGACTGTACATAATGTGTTTCATGTTTCATTGCTTAAGAAATATATACCTAATGCTAATCATGTTAGTGACTGGAATATGGTTCAGGTGGAACCAGAAGGTGTCTTGCAAGTGCATCCTGTGCGTATATTGGACAGGAAAAACAAACGGCTCCGCAATCGAGCTATAGGGCTTGTAAAGGTCTAGTGAAGCTGGTACGATCCTGAGGATGCGACATGGGAGCATGGAAATGTTATGCGGGCATAGTACCCGCATCTTTTTGAAAATTTTGAAAAGCTTGTAGATGTTGTGTAAAGTTGCACTGAGGACAATGCAGAAATAAGGGGAGGGGGATTGTAATGTCCCCAAGGCCAAACCCAGTTGTAAATCTTGTTTAAGAAATGAGCTGTAAAAATTTCTTATAGGCTGGCAAGCCAATTTTATATAAGCTGGTGGGCTTGTGTGATTGTTAGTCCAGAGAGCCTAAGTGTTAAAGGCCAAGAGCCTGATTTTGTACATGTATCTATGCACATTATTAATAAAAATATAAACATCACCACATGCAGACCGACCACGATGAATGAGTGATGGGGGACTAAGCTTCCACAAAGTGGGCAAGGTATTAAAGGTTGGAAGGTGGGAATAAGGGCTAAGTGTTGAGTCTAGGGCGGGCTAAGCCTAGGGGCTTAATTCCTTGGGGAATAATATTAAAATATTATTCCAAAAGACATGTGAATATTATGTTTTATCCTAAGTTATTTTTGGAAAGATAAACAACTTCCAAATGGAAGGAACGCATGTTGAAGGAATGCATGCAGTTTCATGGGTGGCAAGTGTCAACCTAAGCCCATGCAAATAAAACAACTGATATCAATCGTGTTGGGGGGTTTCCTCCACCATTTGACCCTCGACTGCCTGGGTGTGAACCCGTCCGACCCCTGCAAGAGACCTCGTGCCATTCTGAAACTGGGGGGGGCGAAGTCTGTGTGTTGATTTCGAGGATAGCCTATGTTGATTTCGGGAAAAGCTGATGCATCCCCTGTCTGAGTAGATCGAGCCTGTGTGTGGAGTCTCAGTCCCAAAGCTGTAACTATGAGACTAGCATGTCATTGCTGAGCCTGTTTGGAAAGCCCGTGTCTATTTTCCCCATTGGTTGTTGTGGCCACGCAGTGGTGGGCTGTGTGTGGCTTGTTGGCCAATTTGTAAAACACTCTCTCCAGGTGAGACAGGTGATTGAATTTGGAAGAACAGGTTTCTTGGCCTGTGAGAAATTCTCCCCAGGTGAGAGAGTGCACAAAGGAAGGAGAGAAATCCTGGAAGGAACCCTATAGCTACCACAAAGCTCAGAGACATCCGGTCCAGTCTGTTGCTAAAACCCAAAGCAAGGGAGGTTAGCAACCAAAGGACTATCTAAGTGACAGAGAAGGTGTATACTCCTGGGGTGGAACATGCATGTGGGGAAGGAGAGTCTGTGGCCAGTGAGTATGAGTGGTTCCTGGGAGAGAATTCCTTCCTTGTGACTGTGTGTTTTCCCTGTAACCTCAACCTAGCCTAGTATCCCTTGCCTTTGAGGTGGAAATTAGTCCCAGCTCGGAGGTGACCCACTGCTGAGCTTGATGAGTAGTGTGGTCTAAGGCTAGGAGGTTCATGGAAGGCTTGCACCTGGTTGGTGGAATTACCACCATTTCAAAGATAAGTATCAGATGATGTTTTAATTACTTTTCTACATGCCTGTGTATTTATATTTATCATGTATTTTGTTGTGCATACGAATTAATGTTAAATCCATTGATTATTTATAAAAGTAGTAATTCTTATGGTTACTCGAAGTTTAAATGTGTTTCATTTGCTTAAATGCATGTCTTATATATAGAATTAAGTATGAGATTGTTATTTTGCGTAGTAATTTTGGCCCGACCATAGGGTTGATGGTTGGGAACATTACAGTTTAGTATCAGAGCGTTACGGTATGAAAGAGCGTTACACATACCTTTTAGAAATTCAGCTGAAGCATGACTTGTAATCTAATTTATGAAATACTTTATATTATGCATAACTCTAATAGCAATTGTTACATGCACATTTCTTGCATAATTAGAAGTACATGAAAGAAGATTTGGTTCCTATATTGGAAGTAGATATATGTGGGATGCCTTAAGGGTTTTAAAACCACGAGGAGGAGGTCATAGGTATACATGTTAGCATGGGAAATGAAGATATTGGATCTAATGGATGTAGGGGAAGAGTGGAGGAAGTGGAGCTGGTTGGGACTATGGGAACCTTGCAAAACGAAGTGAAAAACTATAGAGAAGACAATGAAAGGATGATAAAAGTTCAAGAGGAGATGTTACAAAGTTTGAATATGTTGCAAGGGCAAGTCAATAAGGATTATGGTATAAAACAAGAAGATAGTGCAAGGCAAGTTGAACCATCCAGATCTCATGATAGGAGGGATGATCGTAGAAGATATAGAGAATCAAGGAGTGTTAGTAGAAATCACCATTCACAGGGGAGCTCGACTAGAAGAGCACATACATGTTCAAGGTCGGAGAGAAGCCCAAGTATGTACCCTATCCAAAGACCAAGGAGGAGATTTGAAATAGATGATTTGCAAGGAGATATTAGGAATATTAAGCCTCCTACTTTTGATGGTGATCATAAGAAAGATGAAGATGCAGAAGCATGGTTGTTGGGAATGAGGAAATATTTCCAATTCAACAATTATTCATCAAATGTAGAAGCCAGATTAACAACCTACCATCTTAAGAGAAAAACATGTATGTGGTAGGATCATCTCAAACTAGCAATTTAAGCACATTGATGAGAAGAGGATCTCATGGAGGGAGTTCAAAAATTATTTTCAGAAGAAATATTTCTCAGAGAATTATTATGACAAGAATATGAAAGAGTTCTTTGAACTCAAGCTTGGGAGAATGACAATGGATGGGTATGAAAGTCATTTCCTTGAATTATTGAGGTATGTTGGCTTCATAAAGGATGAAAAGGTTAAAATCCAAAGATTTATGAGTGGGATAATTTCTTTCTACAGTGAGAAAATCCAATTTTATGAGCCTAGAACCTTGGAAGAAACCATAAGAAAAGACAAGTATTTACATGAGTAGAGTAAGGGAAGGCCAACTTTTCAAAGAGATTGGGATGGAAATAAAAAGTAAAAATGGATTAGAGGAAGAAAGGATTTAAACAACCTTTCTTCAGGAATAATTCATAGTCATATAGAAAAGGGAAACAAGCACAAAATGAGCCCAATATGACATATTCCTTGGGGAAAAGGCCAAGACAATAGTGCATAAAGTGTTGGAGATGTGAAGGAGACTCTTGGAATTATTTTCATATTACGACATTACAATACACACAACATTTCCAATATATATATATATATATATATATATATTAAAAATGGGTGCATGCAAAAAAGTAAAAAGTGAAATGGTAGTTTCAAACCCATGGGTTTGGGGTATTTTCCCATGGTATTGGGAAGTAATTTCATAATTAATGGACATGTCCCTTCATGAAGGGTTATGAAAAATTATAAAAAGAGAAAGTCTGTGCATGAAAAATGGATGATTGAAAGATTGAATATCATTCCAAAAGGGAAGAGTTGTGAAATCAATTTTAGATCAGCTTGGCATTTTTTGGATAACTTTTTTTTTGGATGTTTCAGAACTTGAAATTGTGAAGAGATGGAAGATAGATCTTGGTTTACATGTGGAAAAAAAATTAGATGTTATTTCAGTATACTTTCATAGATATTCCCTATGGCAGTTAGGGTTTTTGAATGCTCCTAAAATTAGTTTCAAACAGGTCAACTTGGCACATTCGCTAGAACTTATTTTATGGGATGTTTCATACCTTGAATTTTTTTCTAGATGGAGGAGAGATCTTGTTGTACATGTTGTAAAATTTTCATATGTTGGTTCAGCGTTATCTTTCAGATATATGCCTTGTAGAAGATAGGGTTCCTAAATGATCCTAAAATATGTTTCAAACAAGTGAGTTTGACATTTTCACTATAAATTATTCTCTGGGACTCTTCAAAGTATGAAAGTTTTACAAACCAAAGGAGACATACATAATTACCTTAGGTAAAACTTTTAGATGTTGGTTCACTTTAATTTATGATATATGCTCTATGGAAGTTAGGGTTCTTGAATGTTCCCGAAATCCATTTCAAATAGGTCAGTTTGACATGTTCATTATAACTTCTTATCTGGGACTCTTTAGACTATGAAATTTTTACAAAATTAATGAGACATACATAAGTACCTTAGGTAAAAATTTCAGATGTTGGTTCACTGCACTTTCTGAGATATGCTATGTGGAAGTTAGGATTTTTTAATGGTTGTAATATCAATTTCAAATAGGTTAGTTTGGAATTTTCACTATAACTTATTTTCCGAGACTCTTCAGACTATGAAAATTTTAGAGAACAAAGGAGACATATAACAATACCTCATGTAAAAAATTTAGAATCATATTTGCAAAATTGTATACGTGGCATGTTGTACAATTTCGTTATTGGGAAGAGGCCCAAAACAACAAGCTTTGTGAAAGTTGTCATTTGGAAATTCAAATTTTGGTCAGGCCTGGTAAAGGAAAAAGCTGGTGAAGGCATAGTAAAGAAAGAAGCAAAGAACAGACCTTGTTAAGGCAGAAATAGAAAGCAGGCTCAGTGAAGATTGGTGCAACTCAAAGATTGGTGTCTCTTGCTAAGTTGGTTCTTGGCGGTGGGGATTGGTGTTTCCAGTAGATTGGTGTCTACAAATATATGTAAGAGAGTGTTTTCTCTTGCTAAGTTGGTGCTTAGAAATGGGGATTGGTTTCTCTAGTAGATTGGTGTCTATGAAGATATGTAAGAGATTGGCATCTCTTGCTAAGTTGGTGCTTAGTGGTGGGGATTGGTGTCTCTAGTAGACTGATGTCTATGAAGATATGTAAGAGTAGGTTGGTGCCTACCAATATTTTCACTAGTGGGGATTGGTGTCTCCAATAGGTTGGCACCCACTAATATTTGTAACAATAGGTTGGTACCTACAAAGAATTATAAAGAGAAGTTTTGTGGTTTTCTACTGTAAATATTGTGTTCCATGTTTTGTAGTTAATAGATCTCATATGTGATTGGTTTCTTATGGTTTATGAATGGTAAAAAAAGTAAAATATTGTCTTATACTGATTCACCCTCCCTCTAAATATAAGTGTTTTCTCAACAATTGGTATCAAAGTCGGTTCCTTCGAAAAAAGTATAACCATTAGAAGGTAATGTTATAGCAAGATTTGCCTCACCTTATGCAAGCTTGCACAAAGGGCATTTTTCCATTTCCTTATGCAGACTTAAAGTCCTTTTTTGCAAATTCCAATGATAAAAACATTATTTTTCCACATATACGCACCCTACCTATATTACAGCATGCATATATGCATGTTGCACCCCTACAACCCACGTACATCGGTATTTGTGCCCAAAATTTAAAAATGGTATCGGGTTTCCATGTCATGCCACGAGATCTATGATCCTTGGACTTCCATATACTAGAAATGTTCTGAATCGACCCTTCAGTTCAGCTTGAAGGCTACAAATGGGCCAAATCCGAGCTATGGAAAAGAGGAGAAGAATTCAACTTTGAGATCAAAGTTACTCTAGATAAATTATTCACTTCATATTGAGTCTGCATCCCTTTGTCCTTTTAAGTCTGAACACATTGTTAAGCCCCTATTCCCTACATGATTGAGAACCTCATTGTCTTTCTTATATAAGATTGACTTTGGTGGAGGATGGAAGTGGTGGAGACCCAGCTGGAAGGAACTTAGTTTCTTGGTTTCGAACTGTGCCAACACAGATGTTTGTAATTTATTCACTTATGTTGATTACATTTTAATAGAAATATTATTTTCTCGTCCAATTAATATCTTGCAAATATTTGAATTGTTATTCCATGGGCGTATTTATTATGAATGTTGATGGATTATGCTATTGAATGTGATAACATTATATATTATCACCATATGCTTGTGTTTCTTGGTTGTTGAGGACTAGTTGCAGGTGTATTTCTTTGGGTCGAGTGCTCAACAGTGGACTTCATATTTGCTTTGGGTCGAGGTAGGCCTTTTATCTTGTATTGCTAGCATATTTTTTTATATAACACACTTTATAATAGAGTTGATTTCTATAGTCATTTCCGTCTTTTGTGTTTTACCCCTAGACATAGAGAGATTTTCCTCGTAACAAAATTGGTGACCATACTGGGGATATAATCTTCTTTTTCGAGGTTTGGAGCACTCTGAGTCTGAGTTTATTAGCCTTCTCCTTAGTCTGGTTTTATTTTGACACATATATGCGGATTTGTTCCTGACAGTCGCGTACATATGTGTGTTTTCCTTCTGCAAGATGTGTATATATGTGATTTTTCCTTGAACAATCTCATACATCACCCTTTGTTGCTTGGTTGCTAGGTTTGATGGTTTTTGGGTGGGTTTTGATGACTGTTGAGTCTTCTTGGGTCTATGTTATGACTGTTAAGTGTCTGTGGAATGACATGAAACCTTTCTTTGGTTGAATTTTTGGGCGGTGCCTTTCTCATCATCTTTTTCATTTGATTGTCCTTGCATATAGGGCTAGGTGTTTTGCTCCTTGATATCCTACTTGGGTTGTCTCTGTCTACGCACAGTAGAGTTTTTATATCAAGTTGTTGGTCAATCCTTGCATTTTCATTCTCTTATATTGAAAATACAAAAATATTAGGCATTTTACATTGTTGGCATTTTTTTATCTCTTGAGTCTTTGTCATTTATCTTAGTACATGTAAAGAAAGATTGCATTTTATTTAGAATTGCATAACTGAATTGAGAATTTCAATTTGAAAAGCATATCATTTATTTGGAAATTGAAGTTAGGACTTTCCATTGTTTTCATATTCATTTATTTTACTTCTTGAGTCACAACATGTTACATCACTATTTTCATGACCGCACCTTTTTGAGTAAGCAAGGCCACTAAAAGTAACGTTGTAACTTAAAATTGATTAGTAGTGATTTTATTTTTCTAGGGTGCACAAACTAGCTTAGGATTTAGAGCCTTGGAATAGGATTTTGTGAGTAAACTTCTCCAAGGCTATTAAATCAACATATGTGTCTGACTAAGGTAGTGTATAAATCCAGTGTATAATCGGTAATATTAGGAGGCTCCGCTTACACTGAAGTTAAGTACGAGGTTGAGTGAGGTTGGTTGAAGGGATATCCCCCAAATACCTTCTTAACATCAGATATATTTCTAGTGATCTATTTGTATATGGGGATATTGCTAGTACCCTTACCTCTGAGAGAGGCGGTGCTTTCAAGGTTTTGGGCTTTGCTACCCTGCCCATACGGTGGACCTGAATTACAATTGTTCACATGTGCATCAGTTATACCATGGTTTCTTAGTTGCTTGACTTAGGTACCACATAGGTTACTTGCAGGGGTTATTCTGTAGGTACCCTAGGTCAGATAAGGGTCGAACAACAAACTGCCTTTATGGAGGATTACTTCTCCGAAGGGATCTAACCGACTGGTTGTTAAGCCCACAAGGGCCCTTATAACTAATTATGTTACCTCTGATATTTAGCAGAGGATTCGCAGGCACCTCTTGGACAAGGCATACATGATTTAAAGAGGGAGGCCCCTTTCAACCACTTTATCTTGTTTGTTTGCATATTGATTGTTTGATTATTTTCAGTGTGCTCTTTGATTACTAGTTGGCCTTAGGATTTTTTTTATATATCTCAAGTATTGAGTCATCATGGAGCCAGACCAGCTTCCTCGCAGGTCTCGTCGCTTGTTATATTTACCACTACTTTTTGAGTCTTTGCCTTCTAAAAGGCATAAAATTATCAAACGTGGTACACACACCTCCACTTATCAAACTTGTGATCGTACAAAGATGAGTACTAAACTGAGTCATCAAGATACTGGGATTCCTTCCACTACCATACCTACTATAGTTAATGGTACCCCTTCAACACCTTCAACCATAATGGTTGTAGTGCTAGAGGCGCCTATCATCACCTCTACCCATCCTATAGTGAATACTCAACCTATAGCCACGAACCCTTTTGGGACTCTTTGTCACTCACCAGGCTATAATGTTCAGTCCATCCCTATGGACTCTAGCTCTTTTTCCTATGGTATGTCGAAATTTACATTACAATTTTCAAACTCCATCCCAGTGGCTGGTATGAATGCTAGCATTGGTCTTGGGGGTGTAGATCCTCCACATACTCCACTATTGTTTGGCGGCACTCATGTCCCTCAAACAACTCCTACCGTTGGAGGCGTTCCTCCTATTAATCCCAAGTATAATCATATTTCTCTGGATGGAGTAACCTGTTGATATTATGGTAGCTGTGGGAGGTATTTACCTCCACATGTAAACCTGACAAGAATAGAATACTCTGGGAAGCAAGAAGAAACCCTAATGAGTTGGCTAATAACCCTAGAAGACATGTCAGCTCAAAAGGATAACTTGTATTAGGTTATTAGCCTCCAAGAGAATAACTTAGCCATAAGAAATAATATATACTGAACAGACAGATACCCAGAACGAGAAGTCGGCCCAGGCAGTTAGCCAGAATTACTGTATATACAGGAGGCAAGTCTTCATTCTGGAAGGCCAGTCTCAGAATTGTAGAGCAACACTTGTGCGCACTGCAATGCCTAGTTTGGTGCGCAGGTTTGGAGGAGAGTTGTCATTGTAGCTGCTGCAGCTAGCAGATCATGTTTGGCTTGGACTATCTCTTGGTTAGGGTTTGGACTATCTGATCAGCTCTTGTTGGTGTGCTATCCTTGGGGAAAGGTGCGCTACCCTTTGTTTGGCTATCTAGCCTAGGGTTTTCTTCTGAAGTGATTCTCTTTCAAGGTTAAAGTACTCAGAGGGTGGCTTCGGCATATGGTTGGGTGACAATAGCGATATTGTCAATGGTAAAATGAGCACATCCATTATATTCTAACAGGTTATGGGCCAACACCTCCCTCATTCATTCTAACTGCTAGAAGGAAATATAGCCAGAAGGATATTAATCTCGTTGAAGAACTGTCTCTAGGTTTTCTAGTAGGAGCAGTCACCAAAGCACTGTCACTAGGGTTACTAGCAGGTGCAGTTACAGAAACTCTAATCCTCTCATTGAGGCACCTTAAGTGAAGGGATTGAACTAATCTCTAGATAGATCAGTGCGCCCTATCCTAACGCATCTCTTGGTACTCTGAGCAAGCCAAGACATCAAGTTTTAGTTTCTGGTCAAATCTAGGGTTGACTAAGTCAAAGTAGCCATGACTTACTCTATGAAGTCAAAAAACAATTTAGATGGAGATTCTAACTTCAGAGCATGGAAGACAAGGATTGACCTCATCCTTGCCAAGAATAAAGTGTTGGATATTGTGAAAGGAAAGACCGTGAAACTAGAGTTTGAAGAAGGAAAAGAGAAGGAACCACAGAATGTTCCAGTTATGGACAAGTTCAAAGACGGTGACATCAATGCTATGAGTATCATAGTGGAATCCATAAAAGACCACTTGATACCCTACATATCCCATCTTGACTCATCGAAGA
>JASDQU010438475.1:18691-37670 GCA_032191745.1 Picea mariana
ATGGTCTTCCCAAGACATGGGATGCATTTTCCGCAAGCATGAACACAAGGAAGGAGTATCCTACATTTGAAGAAATTTGGACTTGTTGTGGTCAAGAAGAATCCAGGATCAGTGCAAAAGAGAAAACCCAAAAGAAGTATGATGACCAAGCCTTCACAGGAAGATTCAAGAATTTCAAGAACAAAAAGAAGTTTGGTTCAAAGAGGAAGACAAATCAAGAGAAAGATATTTCATAAATATAATGCTTCAATTATCAAAAGTATGGTCACTACAAGAGTCATTGTCCTGAACTAAAGAAAAGGAAGGAGAAACGTGAAGCATCTGTTGCCAAAGAAAAAGAACCTACAAAGAACACTAAGCAAGATGAAAGAGACTTCTTCTTCTAAAGGTAACAATACTCTTCTCATTTCTTGTACATATCTTGTTTACATAATCTCTGTACATATCTTGTATATCTATCTCCTAAAAGATAGTATGTTCCAAGAAGAACTATACTTATGGAAGAACAACAAGATAAGGATTGCTATCATTATACAAGTCAAATAATACACATGAAAGGATACATCAAACAAATCATCTGGAAGCTATTACAAGATAAGCCAAAATCAGAATCAATCTTGAAGAGACTTAGAAGAAGAAAAGATAGAAATAAGTCAACAATCAAGAGAAAATTGGAGAAAGACTTATGACATTTTGCAGAACACAATAAGATGGAAGCGTGGACTCTGTTAGACAGAGGGAGCTGATTATATATTGTAGCATATAATAAGGATGCAAATGGAAGCGTGGACTCTGTTAGATAAAGGAAACCAATTATATGCACTCATACATGAAGCAAGGATTCAGAAGGAGCTAATCCTATGATCCATTGAAGATGACGAAGTATATATCCATGGTAGAAGCCATGAAAGACAGTACATGTTCAGTTCAACCTCAGAAGAATTCTTCTTTGAAGAGAAGTATTAAAGTATCCCTGGTTTTCCATCCACATCCATGTCTCTATAATGAAAGGAAGAAGTGGAATATTTAGGGCATGGAATCTATAAGAAACTAGATGGACCGAAGAGCTAAAGAAAAAAATTAGTAAGAACATCAAGATTCCAAGAACGAAAGAGAATCCAGAACAACCAGTCATTAAGAATCACAAGATTACCAGCCTGATATGAACTCACTAAAATAAATCAAGCAAAGGAACTGAAACTTGTGATGAAGAACAATGTATATATGCAAGCATTGCAAGATCTAGAACTAGAGGTTCTCCCAGATGGAAGGAGAATACTATGACGATTACATGTTCCAGTAAAACAGACATACCTCTACATGAATCTTTATATATCATCTGCAATATCCATGGGTTGGGGTTCTACATAAGATGAATGCAAATAATGTTCTCCAGGGCAATTGAACATAGAACATATGAAGAGCAATCTCAATACTTTGAGGCATACCAGAAAGAGACCCTTGTATGCAGATGGAAGAAGATAACTTGGTGGAGAACCTTTAGTACACAGCAAAAGCGTGGTGACTATTTTCTATAAAAGAGATATTGTATCAAGATGATTACTCAGAAGATCAGATCTCATGATGACAGAAGAAGTGCCACATGGATATGTTCCATTTTTCCAACAATGATATAATTTATTGATCAGAGCTACATAAAGCCTTTAGAGAAGACCAGTGTTCCAAACCGAAGTACATTTGAAATCAAGCATTACATTATCCATGATGAAGTCCAGAAAGGAGAAATTGGTTCTCCAATACATATCTCCATAGATGAGAAGATAAACAGACATTTTGATAAAGCTTCTGCTCAAGATGAAAGAATTTGTGTACTCAAGTTGGAACTCATGGAGACAACTTCCCTATTGAAAAAGGAAGAGATGAATCTCAAGTTGGGAGGGAGCACTGATGTATTATTGATTGATGGACAGTCATTTATCAGTTCGAAAAATTGTCCAGGATGAACAGATTCTTTCCAATTCGGAAAGTGGATTAGGATTTCTGACGGACAAACATTTTCCAGTTTAGAAAATGGTTTACATTGTTGATGTACCATAGACAGTGACTTCCCATTGTGGTTAACATGGGGAGTGGTCTAGGGTGGTCTCTCTTCTTGAGGGTTACTCAAGAAGACTGGCCCGCCTCTCCAAACAATGATTTCTCATTGTGGTTAACATGAGGAATGGTCTATTTTGGAGGTTGGTGCAGAACAAACATTTCCTCTAGTGGTTAACATGGGAAATGGTCTGGATAGTCATTCCTTAGGGCGGATTCATTCTCTCTAGGTTGCACTTTATTTAGTGCCAGAGGAATGGTCCAGAGTGGGGAATGGTCCAAGTTCAACAATCAGGGACAGACATTCCTTAGGGCAGACTCATTCTCTACAGGTTACACTTTGTCTAGTGTCGAAAGAATGGCCCAGGGTGGGGAATGGTCCAGGCTCATAAATCAGGACAGTTATTCTTCCTTTCTTGAGAAGAATAGTCTAGATATCTCATCATTGATGTCTTACCTTTTTGAGGGCAGATGCTCTTCCAAGATCTCACAGATGTGAGTGGAAGAATGGCCCAAGTGATTCAGTTTATATCATAACGTTGTTTTTGTGTAGGTTGATATCAGATGATTGTTATGAAGATTGTATGTCTCTAGATAGTAGATGTATACTACTATGGTGGATCTGTTCCACTATTTGTGACCATACGTCACTAATCAAGTACCTGTGTGCTACTTGGTGTGGTAGTGTACCACTAGATTGTAGTTGTGTACTACTATGGATAGACACAGTTGTGTTCTATTGAATGATATTGGTCTAATTTCCTTGAAGACTATCAACAATGTTGAAAATGATCATCAACTAGATGAATGATCAATGAATAGAGATTTCCCAAGACAAAAAATGGTTCAAAACATTTATTCTTCTAGATTAGAAGAATGGCTCTTGTGTCACTCTGTGGAGTGAGAATTATGTCTGATTACTCAGATAGAGTATGGTTCTGAGAGATAGTGCAGCTTATGACATTGATGGGAATGATGGTGCTCATGATCTAGTGATGATATAATTTATACAACTATGTTGATGCTACCGGGTGAATGGTATGTTTGTGCTCAATACCATTACCTATAATACCTCCCTAGCTAGGAGGGAGTGTTGATATTATGGTAGTTGTGGGAGGTATTTACCTCCACGTGTAAACCCGACGAGAATAGAATACTCTGGGAAGCAAGAAGAAACCCTAATGAGCTGGCTAATAACCCTAGAAGACATGTCAACTCAAAAGGATAACTTGTATTAGGTTATTAGCCTCCAAGAGAAGAAGTTGACCAGAAGAAATAATATATACTGAACAGACAGATACCCAGAATGAGAACTCGACCCAAGCAGTTAACCAGAATTACTATTAATACAGGAGGCCAGTCTTCATTCTGACAGGGCAGTCTCAGAATTGTAGAGCAGCACTTGTGCGCACAGTACTGCCTATTTTGGTGCGCAGGTTTGGAGGAGAGTTGCCATTGTAGCTGCTACATCTAGAAGATCAAGTTTTGCTTGGACTATCTCTTAGTTAGGGTTTGGACTATATGATCAGCTCTTGTTGGTGCATTATCCTTGGGGAAAGGTGCACTACCCTTCGTTTGGCTATCTAGCCTAGGGTTTTCTTTCGGAGTGATTCTCTATCAATATTAAGGTGCTCGGAGGGTGGCTTCGGTCTATGGTTGGGTGAAAATAGTGATATTGTCAATGGTAAAATGAGCACATCCATTATATTCTAACATAACCAACTTGGTGGACAAGCTACTGCTCACATTTCATCCTTTACACCCACCTCCTTTGTGTTGATTCCGACCAACACGTTTGGCATGACGAATCCACCTTTATCCTCCAGATTCACACCCGGAGGAGGTCAGTTTCACACCTTGAGAAACCCCCAAACCAAGGCCACTCTGACTGGGGGTAGTTTTAATAACCCTAATCAAAAAATTCCTATTGGAATGGTGCCCAACCAACCTCTTATGAATTACCCTGGAGAAGGGTCTTACAATCTCGGACAGGGCCATGGTGTTTACCAACACCCTGGATGGATTGCGATTCCCCAACCACAATCTTTCGGGGAGCTTAGGGAGAGATGTTGCAACCATGTCTCCCTTTTCTGGTCACCCTCAATTTTCTAGACTTGTCTAAGCTAATGAATGACCCTGTGTGTCATGATCCATCATGGCCCTCCATACCCACTAAGCTTTCTTCAGATATTCCAAAATTTGAGGGAAGGACTAGTGAGGATCCTGGTGATCATGTCACCACCTTTCACCTATCGTTCTCTTCGAATTCCCTTAATGATGATTCTATTTGGTTAATATTGTTTCAATGCACCCTCGCAGGGGTTGCTGTGAAATGGTATATTGAGATACCTTGGGGGGCATATAGAACTTTTAATTAGTTAGTTTTAGTCTTCCTCAATCACTTACAATTGTCGGTTCGTTACGATGTTGGCATCAAACTTCTATCGAAATTTTATTAGGTTAGGGCCACTCATATCTCGGATCACTTCCAGGAGTGGCATAGAAGCAAGAGGTTGATCAAGGCCAATATATCCCATAATTCTTGCTAGAGTGGTTCCTTAAATCTCTCATGCCTTACATTTCGAAGGATGTTTCTACATCTAGGCTTAATTATGAGGAAGAAACGATTTTTGAAGCCCAACAGTTAGATATTATATATGCTCAGTCTGGGATGTTATACAAGATTCTTCCTGATGCACTGAGGTCAAAATTTGACCCTAGACAAAATCCTGGGCCGCATGTCGATGGCAATGTAGGCTTCGTCAATGTGAAATCTGCAGAGTTGGTGACAAGCCATTTGAAATAATTTCCTCTAAACCAGTCTATAGGATGAATAGCTTTGTTTGTGTCCTCTAATTCCACACAATTGGCAGATGTACACTCTATGCAATTGTCGACTAGCCCGAATGGTAACCAACAACCAAGAGGGAATAAGAAGAAAGGATGTAATAATAATCATAGGGGGGGGGGAATAATAATAAACCTAAGGAAAATGGTAATAATGAGAAGACAAATACTAATGTTGGTGAGGGACAGAAAGAAAGGTGGAAGGTGAAGTTTCCCTATAAGATTTGTACAGACGATCACCTTACCCATTTATGACCCAAACTCACGGAAGCTGTGAGGATTTTTGTCACAGGAAAATCCCCCTGTGGACAGGTGAACTTCCTCTTGGATCCTAGACCCCTATAACCAAGACAGAAAGGTGTTAATGTTGGACATGACATTCCTTCTAACGAAGATAAACTAGTCAAGGAAGAATAATAAATGAGTATAAGTACCTTTAACGATGTTTGTCCTTGCTCGATCCAGGTTGATCTTGATCTCCAAGCTCTTCAAAAAGTCCTGCAATCCAACGAACAAAAAAGACAAAATATACTTCCTATTCTACCATGATTATCTTCTAAATAGATCTATCAAAAGAAACAATTTCATGAAACATACACAAACTTTAAGGAAACAGACCAAGCACATATATATATAGTAATGAAAACAAAGAAAAGTGCTTACAACTATGGATGCAGATGCAACAACCTCACCAAGCTCTCTTTGTCCAAACCCTTGCTCAAAAGTTCCACGATCAAAATGACTATACTTTCATTTATTATTATCCCTTATGAGATCATAAGTTTGATGCCTTCAATGTCTCTCTCTTTCACCATGAGGAGGCCTCCTTATATAGGCTTTGATAGGCCCAACCATCTTAGAGATTCTTGGAATAGGTTGAGGATATTTCTCCATCAGTTGTGGATCCTTCCTAAGATCTATCCTTGACCTCAGATTCAAATCAAACTAACTTCAGAGATAAGGGGAATCTTCCCCTGATTTCCTCAATAGCACAATGCTCCCCCAGAATGGTGCACAGAGCGGTGCAATGCTCCCCCAAAGGAAGACAAGGAGCACTAGCACTCCCTTCTAGTGGGTAGGGGAGCATTGCCCCTAAAAAATGATTTTCAAGTGGTCTTTCTCAAATAAAAATTGTTGTCTTCTTCATCAAATGACATATCCTTCTTTTAACCAATCTCTGAAGATGTCTCAAGTGTTCTTGTGATGTTGTTCGAGATACGACATAGGAGAAATGACATTATGATATTTGAGACACTTGTGATGTTTGCGAAATTTTTAACCAAAGTGTGACACTTGTGACACTTGCAATGATGACAGTAGGTCATCATTTAAGTGAGTAATTTTTATGTGTAACAGATTTCCCCCCAAAGTGGGAAGTTAGAAGACGAAAACTGATGATTGAAGTACTTTGTATACTTTCTTGAGCAATGGTATGGACTCGGAGAACCTGGTAGAACCTGCATACAACCATCAGATAAATGTTATGATATATTTCAAACCCAAGGCAAGCATACCTATGCTTGAGTGATAAAGACTTCTAAGGTATGGTTGTCATAAGATACACTGCGGATCCATAATTATATTGATAAAAAGGTATAGCCACCAAATATACAATGTGGATCTATACTTCCATGACATTAATTGATCATAGCCATGAAAAATATAGAGTGGATCTACGAGACAACAAGACATAGCCACGGATCAATACAAAGTGAATCTATGTGATAGTATCTGTATCAATATTCTCAAAAGAGACTCAGTCGCAACCTGGGAAAAGTATATATCAGATTGATCACTCAACCCAGGATCTTCTTACGAATCCCAATACAGTACGAATCTAACCATGTGAATAGATGTCTTGATGTCGAACATGGTAGAAACCACTTGATTACTGGTCAATGAGGTAAACCGTTAACAAGTGCGAGGGAAATCACCATTGATGTTAATGATTCCCAAGGTACCCTAGTACATTCCAGCGAATGTGAATAAATGAGCTGAAGTCAAACATTCATGGAATCATATGATTAGAGGTCAATGATCTAAACCTACTATCGAAAGCGAGGAGGTACGCCATTGAGGCATGCAGGTCCCAAGGTACTAACTGGTTTCTAGGTCTAGTTTCTGGATAATGTGTTGAAATCAACAAGAACAGACTCGTTGAAGGAGGTCCTTCATGTATCCCCCATCAATGACATGAAATTGACATAGAGATACAAGGTGATGAATCAAATGAGAAATGACTGACACGGGTGTTGAAACAGGAAATTTGTTATGGTTGAATATCAAGGCAGATACTTCCCTTGAACACTGAGGCACAACAATAGAAACATGACATGGACCAAAACATGATGATGCAGTGGATACTATGACTTTCATTGGGTGACCCAAAGGAGTAAAGAAACTCAGAGGATTGGTTCAGTGTAGAGGTTCAATGGATTAAAATGTATGCAAAGATAAAGTGTCGTGTTCAAGGGAGACCGTAAGAGTGACCTGTGGTGTTTTCAAAAAACTACTTATCTTGCTTCCTTCAAATTTTTCCCCCATCCAGATAAACGAGTACCTATTTTTAATTTTAACGAGCTCAATGAGGATAAAATATGATCGATATAACTCACCTTTGGTAATTCCCTCTTCCTTTGTTTAATTAACTAGAAGAAGTAAGGATTCGGTCCCATATGTGCCCTTCAATGTATGATTTTTTAACGAGTGCAGACAAGGTAAACTCGGTGATTTTTCATGTTTAGAGAGTCTAAAAAGAACTTCAAGACGACTCCAAGGTTTTCCTTTTTCATAATGTTAGTCTCATGAGGCCAAAAAAGAGATAAATTATCACTCGAAAGACACCCTTTCAAACCTTTTAACGAGTGGGAAAGGAAGCAAGATCACTCGAAAATATTTTTATGTTTAGAGAGTCTGAAAGGAGCTTAAAGGCGACTCCAGGGGGTTGTTTTTTCGTATAACCTTTGTGAGTCTGAAAAAGAGATAAAAGTTTACTCGGTTGCGCTCTCATGTTTTTACGAGCGTGAGAAGGAACTAAGACCATGCTCATTATTGGTTTCATTTTTACATAAGCTTGAAACAAAATTAAACTATGCTTGTAAATTCCAACATAATTTCCAAAGGTTGGGATACCCATGGATGGTTGGTACTCTGCCCCATCTTGAAAAGCTAGGGGCATAACTCTAGAATGATAATCAAAGGCTAGATACATGCCCCCCAAGCTTCAGTTCATTCATCGACTTTAAGGTTGTCACCAATTTCTATACTATATGGATAAAAAGGATAAGGGTGGATGAAATGAAGGTGAAAATACAAGACCTAACGAAAGACTCGACTCGACATCTACGAGGTATAGCTACAGACTCAACTTGATGGGAGACGTGACTATTTCATTTTTTAATGAGCTTGACATAGGAAAATAACTATGCTCAAGGCTCTGGATTCAATCCTCATATTTATGTTTCATTTTTTAACGAGCTTGCTACAGAGAGGAAAACTATGATCGTAGCTTCTATTTCATTTTTTAACGAGCTTTCCACAAAGAAGCGAAACTATGCTTGTAGCTTTTGTTTCATTTGTTAATGAGCTTGACACAGAGAGGAAAACTATGCTCGTGAATTCACTTGATCATGGCTCCCAAGAGGACAATTCTCTAGAAGGAATACATGTCAAGGAACAAACATCAATCATGGCTTCCAAGATATCTTCACTGGATGGAAGAAAATCACTCTAGAAGGAATACATGTCGACGTATTCGATAATGGTAGGGATATCTGGCTCTAATAGCCCTATCGAAGAGATGACCATGTCAACTACTATATCTCAGTTAGGAGAGATTGAGCTCATAGTGAGAGGCTCATCTTCATCGGAAACTGAAGGCATGGGAGATAACGCCACATAATTGACCTGTGGCGGGGGCAATACCATCTGCATATAAGAATCATTTAGGGAGGTCATTGGGTTGGTAATCAATTCAGGACCAATGCATGAAATTTGACCAATATCCACAATCCTTCCATCGTGAGGGAAAGATATCACACGAAAAAGAGTGAACACAATGGATTTCATGGCATAGACATAATCTCGCCCAAGGAGTAAATCGAAATCCAAGGGGTCCTGGACTACCATAACATCAATAAAGACATTTTTACCTCCAAAAGTTACAAGAAACTGAGGAAGGACTCCTAAAGGGTGATTGGTTCTTTTATTAAAAGAGAACAAAGTCTGGGTAACCGGCAAAAGATGAGGATAACCTAAAGCTTGCCGAGCAATAGAGGACAAAATACTAACGGATGAACCTTCATCTATCAGCATGTGAGGAATGTCCCGACCACAAACATGTACTGTAATATTGAAAGGAATGTGAGAGGGAAGACGAGGTCCAGTCAGCACACCCCAATCAAAAAGGATGGCCTCATTACTTGGAGGGGGTTTCACAGGAGAGGGAGGAATGCCCCCCAACATGGTAGATTCTACATCAATGAGAAAAACGTGGGCATAATCAGGTTTACTCTCTAACGCGAGAGTAGGATCGACTGATAATGACCTCAAATCGTCCACTTGGGTTTCATTGTCAAAGGGGAGAATGGGGTCGATAGCTGGAAAAGGATCGACTATTTGGGTTTCACTCTCTAACAGGAGAGTGGAATCGACCGAAGATGGGATCGAATTGACCACTTTGTCAACTGGTCCAACTATGGATGTGACTAGATTGACTACATGATCAACCGGACTGGATGATGGAGGGACCGGATTGATCATTCCATCAACTACAAGTGGATCGAGAATATTCTTGCGATAAGCAGCTGGAATTTGAGGCTGGGAAACAGTCATGTCTTCTAGTCATTTCGAGGCTTCATCCATATGGTGGAAAAGGTGAGTTTGATGACTCCCTCCACATAACCGACATGAGAAATTGACTCTAACTTTCTTCTTCCCATTGGTATCCTGACTAGTTGACGGGAGGTCATCAACATGTTGTTCAGAGGCTGACAACATGGGTTGGCGAGGGCATTTAGACCATGCTTCTATAAACTTGGATAGACCAGGGAAATCCTTAAGAAGATGGCTACCCTTACAAAGCTTGCAAGGGTATTTGGGATTACGGTTTGTTTGGCTGATCTTGGCATCATCAACACTCCTATTACGATTATCAGTAACTGGTTGTTTTCCAACATGTCTGCTAGTGGTTGGAATTTTTGAGCCTTTCTTATTTTTCTCCTTATTATTCTTCCTTTTCTTCTCCTTCCTTTTCTTCTCCTTCTTATCCATCGAGTTACTAGCTTCAGAGCTTTCACTTGACGAAGAAGATGAAACAGAAGAATACCTTGCAAGTGAAGAAGGCGAAGGAGATATTATTGGTGAAGAAAGTGAAGGATCAACATGAGGTTGATGTTCTTGGGGGGGAGTCCTTACAACCGAAGCACTAGTTGCATTCAGGATTACCTGAGTGGAAAAAAACCATACTGGTAATCCAATTGTGAGACCTAGAAGGCTCAAAGTAGTGATGTGAGGAGGACCAATGTTTCCATAAGAAGGAAAAACAAAAGGTTCCCCTAGAAAATGGGTTCCTTCATTGTTCATTCCAAGAACTGGCACCATTAAAAACAGATCCAACCTAGAGTCTGCTAGGGAAAACAAACAACACACGCTAAAAATCTAAGAAGCAAACAAGCAAACAAAACCTTCTCACAATGAACACACTAGTTGGTGATGAAATCCAACATCACGGGAAAAATGTAAGAAGGGGTTGAGATAGAGTAGGTGGAAAAGTGAGTTTGGCAAGCTCCCACACATAATCATGGGTATACCCTTGAAGGAGCCCGAGTGAGTTTGGCCAAAGTCGATTCCAGGTAGTATGAAGACTTTCCCCTCCACATTCACCTTGTGTAAAGACCCTAAAGATTATGGCTACTAAGGTCACCAATTCCTACATTGATTCCTGAGAAAATAGTCGATAGTCCGATCCACACGCAAAGGCAAGGTATCTAGCCCAAAATTAACTCGAAAGGCTTCCACTCATCATTGTGGGTATACCTTCAAGCGACCCCCGTAATACACGCAATCTCTACACCAAGACCAACAAATCAGGGTGAGCAACTATGTCAGTCTCAATGCAACCTCAGGTTTGACCCTTGTGTGAGAAGGGCTTCCCAGAACAAAATGTAGCAAGTGGAATTTAACACTCCCTATCACAAGATACTATGTTTGTTTGCAGCTTTGGAAAGTTATCTTTCACACCTATTCCAAATCTATACAAATAATCTAATGTAGGTTTGCTAACACAAAATATAAAAGTGTATGATAAATTTTAGTTTAGCATTGATTTTTAAGGTTGTTGTTCACTCAAGAGGAAAATGGTGTGGACTGACCGACTCTAAACAATGCAAATATTTTACTTCGGTGAAATCTATATGATGAGAAGGAAAACATTTTTATCATTCCTATATGCACAATGTCCCAAAACTTAATTAAACTCATAAATGTCAAGATCTTCAAGAAATAAGTCAAAGAGACTGTACACCAAAAAATGCCAAAAACCATGCAATTTCGCTACTTCAAATGCAAGCTAGTTTCACTACCCAAAAGAAAGAATGAATCTATATTCTTTTTTGGATTCTATTATATAAGGAAAGTAAATACAAATCCTTTGATGCTCCACTACTTCCAATCAGAAGAAAGAGTCATATGCAGATGCAAAAGACACAAAGCAACAATGGTTTCAAACAAAGCATGCACTCAAAGTAATGAGAACTGAAAGAAAACAAGTAGAAACGTGTTCTAACAAGAACTCAATCAAGTATTCAACAACTAACACACATTCAAGGAGTACAAGAAGATCCGGAGAAGAATCCAAGAAAAGACAGGGAGAAAGACAGATCACTCAAATTGTCCTGATAAACCAAGAAACAAGAAAGGGTAATTTCACATTTATGAAAACATTTCAAGCTCCAATCAAGACAATAAGGGGTGATAAGTACCAAATATCAACCTAACTAACTTCACAAACCAATCACAAAGTCTGGGTAAATACTTCCACAAAATAGGCTGAGAAAATCTAAGCAGAAAAGGGCAAAAATCCCCCAAGAAAGGGACAAGTGCTCCCTGTCTCAAGGGTACAGAGCATTGAAGCTCTCCCTAAAGAACTATAGGGGAGTTCTAGCACTCTGATATGGCCTAAAGGGGGGCGTTCATCCACCCAGAAATTCAAAAAATAGTTAAAAAAAAATGAAGAAAAACTCACATAGAATGCACAAATATTGGTGAAAATGCAAGTGAAGATAGGAGAAAACTAGTGGATGATGAACAAATAGTCAAACTGATCTGAAAGGTGGGAAAAGGGCATGGACAACCAATTAAATACAAATTGATTTCGTTCCCCAGTGGAGTCTCCAATTTTTGTTACAAGAAAATCCCCCTGCGGACAGGTGAACTTCCTCTTGGATAATAGACCCCTATAACCAAGACAGAAAGGTGCTAGCGTTGGACACTAACATTCCTTATAACGAAGCTAAAATAGTCAAGGAAAAATATGAAAGGAGTATAAGTACCTTTAACGATGTTTTTCCTTGCTCGATCTAGGTTGATCTTGATCTCCAAGCTCTTCAAAAAGTCATGCAATACAATGAAAAACAACGACAAAACATACTTCCTATTCTACCATGATTAGCTTCAAAATATATCTATCGAAAGAAAAAAGTTCATGAAACATACACAAACTTGAAGGAAACAGGCCAAGAACACACACACACACACACACACACATATATATTAATGAAAACAAATTGTAGATGTAGATACAGCAGCCTCACCAAGTTCTCTTTGTCCAAACCCTTGTTGAAAAGTTCCACGATCAGAATGAATATACTTTCACTGATTATTCTCCCTTATGAGATAATAATTTTGATGCCTTCAATGTCTCTCTCTTTCAACATGAGTAGGCCTCTTTATATAGGCTTTGAGAGGCCCAACCACCTTAGAGATTCTTGGGATAGGTTGAGGATCTTTCTCCATCAGTTGTGGATCCTCCCTAAGATCCAACCTTGACCTCAAATTCAAATCAAACTGACTTCAAATAAAAGGGGGATCTTCCCTTGATTTCCTCAACAACACAATGCTACCCCGGAATGGTGCATAGAGTGCTGCAACGCTCCCCCAAAGGAAGGAAAGGATCACTAGTGCTCCCTGCTACTAGGTAGGGGAGAGTTGTATTGGCCCTTGACCAAGTTTTGAGGATCCTTAGTCATTTTTGATCTATTTTTGGGACTTCAACAGGCTGTCGAAGGTGGAGCACAAGATGAAGCGGAGATCGCGGGATCTCGGCCCCCTTTTAGGGACTTTTTGTGTTTTGGGATTATGTAATGGGTATGGGGATGTCAGCCCATTGGTTTACCCATGCCTAGGCCTATTTTGTAATGTATAAATAGAAGCTAGGCGATGTAATTAAAGAGTAAATGTGGTGCTAAGTGCTAAAGGCAAGTAAGGGCCAGAGTGCTAAGTGCTAAGTGGTAATTGTTTTGTGCATACCATGTGAGTCTTGCAAAGCTAAGTGCAAGTCATTTGTAGTGATTTGTGCATAGACTATGGAAGGCTCTATGCCTAGATCTACTCGAGGAAGGAGGATCTAGCGAGGTGTGCAGATATCCTGTCATCTGCAGAGTTGATTTTGAGGCTTGGTGCATGTAAGAATATTGATAAAGAAGATGAAGAGTTGGTAGACATAGCCCCAGGGTGGGGGTGAACCACGTATATGCTGTGTTGTGAATGATTTGAGATTTTTGGATGTTCTTTTATTTATGAGATTCAATGCTTAGTGCGAGGTTAGATGATAGATGAATCTGATATGATAGTTTAGTGTTGGATAATGTGAGTGAATGCTAGATCAAATCTCTATTGGTATGCTTAGTGGTTGAATCTATTGGATCTGTTTGAATACTATGTTGATCTGTTGTTAGGGTTTAGCTGCATTGTAAACTAAGGCTGAATATTAATGAATCATAATTGATAAGTGCTCTGTTAAAGTGTTACAAACACATAAATGTGTCCCAGCTAAGGTTGCATACACTGGAGTCCTGCAACCACCCCTTCCTCTACCTCAGGTGAGACTTCATCTTCTTCGTAGGTGTTGCTGAAAGGGTCGGTAGTTAGGGTTTTGTTGGTGCGTTGTTGTAGTGTTGAACCCTGGGTTTTCCCGTGTGCCAACAAATGGTTCTGTTGTCGGGCCCTGAAACTGTGATTGCTGGGAAATGAGGAAGAAGAATCTTTGTGCGAAGATCTGACTCGAAACTGTGAAAGATCTGTATGTATATTTGTTTCCTTAGTGCGCAGTACTCTACTTGGATTGTGAAGATCTGTGCTAAGAATAGAAGTCCGATCTGAAGAAAAAAGGTAAGATCTGAAAGAGGTAAGAATAGTGAAAATTTTTAGATGTGGAAGCTTTGTGCTCTGTTGAAAGCAAGATTAGTAGAACTCTTTTCAAGAACATGGATCTAGGTATGTTTGATAAAAAAAATCCTAGCCTAAAAACTAGGGCACAGCGAAATGAAAGAAGATTTGATATGACTAGATTTGATAAGATATGTTATTCCTATGCATATAAAGAATGTTTGGACTAAAAAATGGATGCAGGATTCTAGAAAGAATTTTTTGTAGGTTAGCTACCATGATCCTAGTGCGCAGTACAGGAAAGGATGGGGATCATTTAATAGAAAGAGAGGATTAACCATTTGTTATAGTTGCAGAAGACCGGGACATCTTGCTAAGGATTGCCTTGGTAGAAAACCTAGTTGTCTTTGTTGTAGAGATGTGGATCATGAAGTTTTGGATTGCCCTATAATGATTGCTAAGCTTGAAAGAATGAATATGGAACAAGTAGACCCTGAGAAAGGTCAAGAAACTGAGACCACGGAAAAACCCCAAAAGGAATTAGAGACTTTACTATTATAGAAGAAAGAAACCATGAATGACCACAAAGATACTAATCTATCAGAGATATTAAAAGAGAAAGAGCAAATATAAGCAAGAATAGGAGACTTCGACATTGACTGTACTCTGGATGAAGAAACACAGGTGAATATCATGACAGAAAGAACTTGGGAAATTTTGGGAAAGCCTGCTATGATTCCTTCATTGGGAGGAATAGGATTATTTAAAGGAAAGTTGATAACCCTATGTGGGAGACTTACCCGGACATATATGAGTGCTCATGGAACTTCAACAGAGGAAGAATTTGAGGTTGTTAAATTTATTGAGAACAGCGCCCCATTTGTTATATTACTAGGAAAACCTTGGATTGAAAGGGATCAAGCCAGAAGAAAAGAAAAGGAAGTCTTAGAGAAGAAGAAGCAAGAATTAAAAGATGTCATGACTAGGAGGATCACACATTTGATTGAAGAAAAAAAGAACATATTGAATCTATTTAGAACCAGAAACTTGGATGTTGAAGTTTAAATAATACAAGAAGACTCATAGAACACCGAAGCACCTACCCCAAATTTTCAAGTGGTCTTTCTCAAGGAAAAATATTTGTACTCTTCGTCAAATGACATATCCTTCTTTTAACCAATCTCTGAGGATGTCTCAAGTGTTCTTGTGATGTCGTTCAAGATACGACATAGGCAAAATGATAGTATGATAATTGTGACACTTGTGATGTTTGCGACATTTGTAGCCAAAGTGCGAGAGTTGCAATGACGATAGTAGGTCATCATTGAAGTGAGTAATTTTGATGTGTAACACTTTTATCTCTACCACCCGTCATGCTGACTAATCCTTTTCCACATGTCTAGCTCATGGCCTCGAGCTCCTCGAATGCCAAAAATGTGGCGAGTGGGAGTCAAAACCCACTGACACGGTACAGTGACCGTTTATGCATCAATATGGTTAAATATAAGGTTAATGTAGCCACTTGATCTCCCAATTACAGTTCTCCACAAACTGTACCTGGTCTAGAGTCTCCCCCTCCTCCGAAGACACCCTTACAAATCGAAAAACTAGAGCCACCACCTTGTATTCCGAAAGGAGTACTTAAGTTCTCTAGCCACAATCCTAATGCTAGAGCCACCCATAATTACTCTATTGTTGAGAACCTAGGTCAAACCCCTTGTGCAATGTTGGGTCTGGAGGTACTCCAGACATGTCCTTCATCGAGGAATGCCTTGCTATCTACGTTATCAAGTTATCAAGTTTGACGTCACAGAAGTGAAGCCTCGCTTGTATTACTGTGTGGCATTCCAAACACACATCGGTTACTCGAAGTATACCATCAAGCATATTGTTGTTGATGAAGGTGTTGCAACATGTGTGATGTCCTTGGTCTATTGGAAAGCCCTTGGTTCTCTGACCCTTTCTCAGTCTTCGACCATGTTGACTATTTTTGAAGGTTGTTCCTTTTTCCCTCATGGTATTCTTCCTACCTTTCCATTCCAGTTAGGTGGGAAGATGGTAGAGGTGGATGTTGAGGTGGTTGATGTGCCCCTCGATTATAACTTGTTACTAGGACGTAATTGGACTTACACTATGACTTCAATTGTATCGTCTGTCTTCCATACACTTTGTTTTCCTCACGATGGGAAGATCATGATGATCGATTAGTTGTCCTTTGCATATGCTATTCATAGTGCATCTGTTGAACCATCGATCCCCATGATCGACAATTCTCAGTCGACAATTGAGAATATCGGTGTTGGAATGTATTCATCCCTTATGGGTACCTTCAACTTCATGGCACCGGTATACCATATTTCCGCCATGTCCAGTAGGATTTTTTTGTCAGAGAGGTTCATTCCTTTCCACACTTCCTATTTTAACAATCCTTGGACCCTACCTTCCTCGAAGATGTCTTGTGGAGGTCAGTCATGGCCATTTCACTATCGACAGTGGAGATTGCGTATCAAGTTGTTCTTGACTCTTCCTTCGATCTTGATCTTGTTACCTTGCAGATGGACTAGGAGGATCCTGTTTTAGAGCCCGTGTCAGCCACTTCATCATCTTGGTCACATGATTGCCTCGATGATACATTTCCTTTGGATGAAGCTATCATTGAAGCCATGAATGGTTCTAACAAACCTTGGGATGATATGCATCATCGCTCTTATTTTCTCCCAGAGCTTGCTAGGATCGAACAAGATGACTTTAGATCTACTTTGAGCAAGATAGTTGATCATGTCGTAGTTCTACTTGATACGCACAACATTTATTCTGAAGGAAACATGGCGATTATCTCCCCCACCATCACAATCGATATCTCTTGTATCCATGGAAATATTGAAAATGTACACATCGGTGCAGATTGTTCGCCAGAAGAAATCTTGATCTACACCGAACTTTTCAAGTTCAAGATGTATTCACTTGGTCATATGAAGATATGTCAAGGATCTACCCTCGAATTGTTGAACAGGAGATTAAAAATTACCTGGATTCTAAGCCTGTTCAACAACATCTTAGAGATGTCAATCCCTGGAAGGCCCCTGCTATTAAGGCAGAGGTAGAAAAACGGCTTAATGTTGGCTTTATCTACCCGATTCCCTTGACTGAATGGGTATCAAATCCTGTTCCTATGAATAAAAAGCAAGGAACCATCCGTGTATGCATGGATTTTCGTGACCTGAACAAATCCTATCCTAAAGACAACTTCCCAACACCCTTCATCGATCAGATTCTCGACGAGTGTGTGCGAAGAAAAGTTTTTTCTTTCATGGATAGATTTTCAGGGTATAGCCAAATTCAGATTAAACCTGAGGACCAACACAAGATGGAATTTATTTTCCCTTGGGGTACTTTCTCATACCATAAGATGCCTTTCGGCCTTAAAAAAACTGGAGCAACCTTCCAACATGTTGTGACCTTCACATTTCACGATCTCAAGCATATAGTCAAAGCCTATCTTGACGATCTTGCTGCTCACTTTCGTAAGAGAGTGGATCACCCTAAGCAACTTCGGCTAGTATTTGAAATATTTCATCATTATCGCATCCGGTTGAACCATAATAAATGCATCTTTTGCGTTAGGTCAGGTCGTGTTTTAGGATTTTTAGTCTCTGAGACTAGGATCATGGTAGATACATTAAAGGTTGATGCAATACCTTGATTGCCTCCCCCGCACACTATTCGACAACTTCAAGGTTTACAGGGGAAAGATAAATTTTTACATTGGTTTATAGTGAACTATGCCAATATTACTAAGGGTTTCATGCATCTCTTGAAGAAGGACACCCCTTTTATCTGGGATGAGCGAGCCCAGGAATCCTTTGATGCTTTGAAGAAAGACTTGGTATCGAAGTCTCTTGAATACAATAAAGATTACTTGCTTTATGTCACCACATCCGAAGAGACTATTGGTATGGTGTTGGTTCAGGAGGATTATGATCTTTGCGAGCACGTCATTTACTATCTCAGACGAAACTTGGTCAGTCCTGAACTCAAACATCATCACGTTGAAAAGCTATATTCGATTTTCGTTCACAGAGTCCAATGGTTATAGCATTATATATTTCTTTGAAAAAATACTGTGGTTGACGATGTCAATCCATTTCAATATGTCCTTACCAAACATATTATAGGGGGAAAGTACAATAAATGGATTGTCATCCTACAAGAGTTTTATCTCTATTTCACTTCTGTGAAATCCAAGAAATTACTAGTGTTTGCAGAGTTAATATCAGACTTCTCCCAATTAAATGAGGATGTTATTCATGTTGATTCATTTGCGAATGAACACATTTTCCTTGTCTCGTCATCTAACCCCTGGTATGGAGACGTTGTTATATATCTTCAAACTTTGAAGTTCCCTCATCATCTCTCATGAGATGATCGATGACATAAATGATACCAAGCTAAGAACTATCCTATCATCAGCAACACTTTGTATTGTCAAGGAGTAGACAATATCTTGCATCATTGTTTAACTCGTGAAGAAGTTGAGTCTATTCTAAATGACTGCCACAGTGGGACTTGTGGTGGTCATCTATCCGGGCTTGCGACAACCCATAAAATTTTGTGAGATGGTTATTTTTTGTCATCTATCTTTAAAGATTACGTTGAAGCAGTTAAGAAGTGCCACCCCTGCCAGGTGTTCACT
>JASDQU010438475.1:37690-53109 GCA_032191745.1 Picea mariana
AGTGGGACTTGTGGTGGTCATCTATCCGGGCTTGCGACAACCCATAAAATTTTGTGAGATGGTTATTTTTTGTCATCTATCTTTAAAGATTACGTTGAAGCAGTTAAGAAGTGCCACCCCTGCCAGGTGTTCACTCGAAAATTGTGCTCACATCCAGCTCCTCTCTATCCAGACATTATTATTGGTCCCTTCACCAAGCGGGGGGTGGACTTTGTGGATTGCAACCCAACTTCACCTGGGGGAGTCAACACATTATCGTGGTTGTAGACTAATTTACTATGTTGATCGAGGCCATGCCTATGGTTAAATATGATGGGAAGACTGTCACCTTCTTCGTATTCAATCAAATTATAGCCAGGTTCGGAATCCCAAGTGAGATTGTTATTGATCATGGAAGTCACTTTCAAAATGAAATGATGGAAGAACTAGCATATAAGTTGGGGTTTAATCATGTTCATTCTTCCCCTTACTACCCCCAGGAAAATGGACAAGTAGAAGCCGTGAAAAAGTCTCTCAAGACCAGTTTGCAAAAAACTGTTAGCCAGATAATATATGACTGGTATATCATGTTATATCACTCACTTTGGGCATACTGAACCTCGATCAAGACTACCACCAGTTTTTCTCCTTTCCAATTAATACATGGTGTGCAGTCTATCTTACCTATTGAATGTGAAACCCCTTCTCTTATATTGGCAGTTGTGCTCCTACCTGACACGTTCAATCTCGAACAACGCCTCGTGCACCTAGAGAATCTTGACGAGTGGCATCGAGACGCCTCTACAGCTATCAAAGTGAATAAAAGACGTGTCAAGGTCCAGTATGATAAGTCTGTCTGTCCTATGTTGTACACTGAGGGTGACTTTGCCCTTTTATATGATCAATCCAAAGAACCATTGGGGGTGGGAAAGTTCAAACCCATGTGGCACGGTCCCTATATCGTGCGACATATCTTAGAAAAAAAAATTCCTATGAATTAGAATATTATGAAGGGAACATGTTGGTTGAGCCCATGAATGGGATCTATTTGAAAAGATACTACACTTGAGCCTCAAGCTTGGGCGCAACTCTTTGTATACTAATGTCATTTAGTGTATATATATATTCCCTTTTTTTTTCTTCAGCTTGCTCATCGAGTTTTCCCTTGGTTGGCAGATGTCAATGGAGTCTTCGGTCTACTTAGGATTCACAGACGTGTCTAGTCTTCATACACGAAACTTGGCTTCCACCTCTTGGGTTGTTTACTCACATGAAGGTCTACTGGTGTCTTCATATGGTGTATGCCTAGGGCCATCCATGAATAATGTGGCCGAATATAGCACTACTATAGGACTTTTGTGCGATGCCATTTGACATGGTATTCGCTCCTTGGAGGTTCGCCTGGACTCCTAGTTAGTAGTATGTCAGTTGAACGGAAGTTACCGTGTGTGGGACCCTACTTTACTCTGAAAATTCCTACGGGTATGACTATTGGAACGATAGTTTGATTTTATTACTTATCATCACATACCTAGGAGTTCTAATTATGTATTCGATGCATATGCTAATTTTGTTTTAGATTGAGATTTTTCACATAAATAAAGCAAAGAAAGCATTATCATCAATGTACACATTGTAACATAAGTGTTACACATCAAAATTACTCACTAAGATGATGGTCTAGTGTCATCATTACCAAATGTCGTAAGTGTCACATTTAATCCACAAGTGTCGCAAATATTATATTGTTGTCAAGAACACTTGAACGACACCTCAAAGACTAGTTTTGAAGAGGAGAAATCATTTAACAAAAAGTACAAGTAATTTTCCATTGAAAAAACCACTAAAAAGTCAATTTTTGGAAGGGAGTGCTCCCCTATGTTCTATTAGGGAGCAATGGCACTCTGTACTCTCTTCTGGGGGAGCGTTGGAATGCTCTGTACCCCATTCAGAGGGAGCGCTGGCCCTTTTTTGGGTAAATTTTGGTCTGTTGAGGGAAATCAGGGAAGAATCCCCTCAATCTTTGAAAGTGGTTGGATTTGAATCTGAGGTCAAGCCTCGATCTTAGGGAAGATCCTCAATTGAAGGAGAAGAATCCTTGACTTATCCCAAATATCTCTCAAGTGGTTAGGCCTATCCAATCCTATATAAGAAGCCTTCTCATGGTGAATGGGAGATACATTGTAAAGCATCTAACTTATGATCTCATAAGGGAGATATCATTGAAGCATCAACATTATGTGTGTGGATTATTTGAGCAAGGGTCTAGACAAAGGGAACTTGGTGAAGCTGCTACACTACATCCATGGTTGTAAGCAACACTTTGTTCTCATTAATCTAAATTCATGCTTGGCATGTTTTCTTTAAAGTTTGTGTATATGAACTTGTCTATTTCATAGATTCATTGTAAAGCTAATCATAGTAGAGAAAAAAGTATTGTTGTTGTTGCTCATTGTACCACAGGACCTTCAACTGAACTTGGAGATCAAGATCAGCCTGGAGCGAGCAAGGACAAACGTCGGTAAAAAGGTACTTGCCTTTCTTCCTTCTTCTTATTTGATAGTTTAGCTTTATGATAAAGGAATGTGAGTGTCCATAATAGCACATTCTGTCTTGGAGTTAGGGGTCTAGCATCCAAGAGGAAATCCACTTGTTCGCAGGGGGATTCTCCTGTAACAGAAATTGGCGACCATACTGGGGAGGAGCTTTGATTTTTTATTCCTTTCCTAGGCCCTGTCTTGGTATTTTCTCATTCTTTGACCTTCTCCACATTGTGTCTCTAATTCTTAGATCTGATTGATTGCCTCTTTCTGACATCACATTCACCCTAATTGACTGAGTTTGATTGAAACTTTGACTTTCTAGGCATTTTTCTGAGTTTTGAGAGCCTAACACTCACCTTCCCTTGCTATTAGAGCACTAGCGCTCCCTATTGGCCTTACACAAAGCATTGGAATGCTCTAGTACCCTTTACACCAGAGTGTTGCCCCTTTTCTGTGAGAAATCTTCCATGGTTTTCACTCTCTGAATTCATTTCTTGATTCTAGCACTTTCTCAAGAGTTTTACAACCTCAGTACATCTTGGTCCTGGCCTTCAACACCCTATTTTCTAAGAATTGATCATCTTTTGTTTGGAAATTTGACATTTTCTTTCTTTTCCTTGAAGTCACTCTTTGTCTTTGTTGATTTAGAGTTAACTTGTTGTTTTCTTCTCATTTATCTAGCTGAGTAGATGCCTTCATGAGGAGATTCAAAGGTCTATGCACCTTTCCATTTGATATTTGAGATCATCTTATCCAAGCCATTTTCAATATTTTTGAGTTTTTGGTTTTCTTTTTTGCAAATTTTTGTCATCTTTGTCTTTCTTGTTTTATCACAACGAGAGTGTGTTTTTTATTTGTGTGTAACTTGCTTTTGATTATCTGAACCTTGTTCACTTTGCAATCTAGATGACATAGGAAGTTTTATATCGGATTGATTATCATTCACAAATAAAGCAAAAGGATACTTTTTATGATTTTTTTTTGGATATTAGAAAGGAATTCTATGATATTTTAGCATTACATTGGATTTGATTGAGAAACAAATTGATTGAGGATTCTGCATCTTAGTGTTTGACAGCAAAAATAACATCTTTCTCTTTCCCTTAAATAATCATTCATTGAAAGAAAGGATTGCTTATCATTTCTTATGCATATTTTTGGGAATTGAGTCATAATACCATTAGTTTCATTGTCATACACCTTTTGAGTAAAGAACAGCTGCAAAATTAATGCTAATTAAAATTTATCTAGAACATTTTGTTTTTAGGATATTCCACCAACATTAGACTAGGATTATCACTTTGGATTAGGCTATCAGTACAACTCTCCAAAGTATTCAAAACAAACTTTATCATCTTGCGATAGGGAGATAAAAATCTAATTGACGTATAGGATTTCTGGGATCCCCCTCTCACACAGGGGTTACACACAAGGTCGCATTTGGGAGAGTTATGGAGATTATTCCTCCATTGTTCAACTGTTTGTAGTGGTCAGATCGTATATTGAAGGTTCTTCTTGAGGTTCAGCTGGTTTCATTTGGTCTCAATGCTTCTTGAACTCTGAATCCGTTCGGGGTCCTCTGGAGTTCTACCGGTCCACTTGTCCTCAGTTCTCTCGAAGGATTTCAGACTTGTTATCTTGCTCATACGTTCAGGTTGGACCTTCGACTATACCCGCCCAGGGGATGATTGTGAGTTGGTGTTCTTAGTTTCCATAATCTTTAGGTACTTACACAAGGTGACAGTGAAGGGAAGTCTCACTATACATGGAACAGACATTGGTCAAACTCATTGGGCTCCTTGGAGGGTAAATCCAAAATTACTATGTGGAAGATTGCACCAAGGCGTAAGTTCGTTAAGCAAGTCACCATCATAATTTTTCCACCATATCCTAGCCCCTTCTTGACTTGAGCACGCGATGTTGGATTTCATCACCAACTAGTATGGTTATCGAGAGAAGGTTTTGTTTGCTTGGTTTGATTCCTAGATTTGATTAGTGTATGTTGTTTCTTTGTTGTTAGTTGGCCATAGATTTTTTTCGTCGACTTTTTGCTTCCACCAACATCGATCCTCCATGCCATTCATGTAGGGTACAGGGCCTTACCCAGAAAATATGGAAGAATCTACCCCTTTACCCCCTCATTCTATGGAGGGATCTCCTCAACAGAGTGAGGTCCACGATGTTATAACCTCACAGGAGGAAGTTTCCACCTCTTTAGAAAATTTTCAAATTGTTTTGGACTCTATAGAGGCTTTCCACATTTCTACGAGATATGAGAGGTGTTTTCTCCAGTTGAATTCAGCTAGAGAACTTGTTGTCATTGATCCTTCTGAAGTTTCGACTGACCCTCATTCAGGCCCTCAAGTTGGAGACCCACTTTTGACTACTGATATAATTTGAATTCCACCTTGCAGAATGCAAGAACTTTATAGATTAGGCATAGGTGTTGATATACCTATTGTATCTCAATTACCCGAAACATCTAATACATATACCATACCTTTAGATCATTTCACTGGTACAACCATTAGTTCCAGCGTACCATTTGTTGGTCCACACATGTAGTTTGTTGGTCCAAGAACCACTATTTCTCTCCAAATGGCCATTCTACGATGGTCCCTCATGTTGTGAATATTCCTATCAGTAATGTGGTGGTTATCCAAGCTCCCATTGGTACACCACTTTCATCTCAACCTTCTTCGTCCCTTCCCCTTGGGTATAGAGCACTAAATTCTTTCATTGTCAATACTACCCAGGTTATACCCAGAAGTTCGATACCTTTACAACAAACCAAAGGAACTGGTCTTGGTGGCTATAATCCATCAAGTGGCACTGGTCAGTCATTTACATTTGGTTTCGAAAATCCAGGAACTCAACCTCATGCTGGGGGGCAACCTCCTTTTGGAGGGAAACCTCTATTTGGAGGGAAATATTTTTTCGGGGGGCAACCTCCTCTTGGAGGGAAACCTTCGTTTGGGGGGAAACCTCCTCTTGGAGGGAAACCTCAATTTGGGGGGAAACCTCCTCTCAGTAGGCAACCTCTGTTTGGAGGGAAACCTCATGCTGGGAGACAACCTCAGACTGGAGCCCATCCTCAACCTTTTGGACAGAATGCATCTACAACACCCAATCCGTCGAATGTCCCTTTCCCCAGAAACCCACAGTTCTCTGGGGGACAAAACCCACAAGGTTTACAACAACCTCCTCTTTCTCAGGGGACTAATCTCTATCCTCCTTATGGACAAAATTTACCCCCCTTATGGGAAAACACCAAATCCATATTATAATCTTCATAACCCATCAAGTTATCCTCCGCTCCCAAATGTTTCTCAACCCTCTTTGAATCCTCTCTACTCTGGTCAGCAACAACCATATGCAAGAGGACCTGATGGTTACAATTATCCACCTAATCCAGTTTATGGTCCTACTGGTGTTCCTATTCCACACCAGTATCACCCTCAGGTTAACCGACAACTACCATTCCTTGCTACCCTAGATCTCCTAGACTTATCTTGGTTGACTAATGATCCTATATTACATTATCCATTCTGGCTAGTAATTTTGGCTAAACTCCCTTCTGATATTGTGAAATTTGACGGAAAATCTGGGGAAGACCCGAATAACCATGTGATGACTTTCCATTTGTGGTGTTCATCCAACTCCTTAATGGATGATTCTATATGTTTGCGTCTTTTCAAGCGAACACTTACGGGCTCAGCAGCCAAGTGGTATATTGAACTACCATGTGGTTCTTTCCAAGATTTCAACTCCCTTGCCATGTCCTTCCTCACACATTTTCAACTACCCATTCGATACGAGACAGATACTGAAATCTTGACCTCATTTCGTAAGACTAACTCGGTGCAAATCTCTAATCATATGCATGAGTGGAGGTGACGATGAAGGTTGATCAAATCAATCATTCCTGACCAATTATTGGCAGAATGGTTTACAAAATCACCTTTACCCTCGATCGCTCGTGACATCTCTATGGGTGGCATTGTCACAGAAGAGGAAGCCATTGCCAGGGCACAGTACTTATATTTGTTTTACTCATAGTCTAGTACTCTGTACGATTTGATCCCAAATGCTACCTGTGCCACTACTGATCCATCCAAACCTTTGTCTTCATCACATGTGGATGGCTTTATTGGCTCCGTCAAAACCCAATCTCCATCCCAGTCGACTGGAACAACTAATCGATCTTCTCTAGCATCCACCTCCAGTTCAACTGTACCTTCCTCTACCTCCTCTCCAACTCAAATACCTGAGGTGAATGCAGTACAATCTGCCTCTTCACAACAATCTGGAGGTAAGAAGAAGACAAAGAACAAAACCAAAAAGAATAATAATGAACAACCTAAATCTCAAAACCCACCACCTGCTAATGAAAATAAACCACAACAGAAGCCGAAATTCCCATGTCATATTTGTGGTGACAATCACTACACTAAAGACTGTCCACATAGAGATGAAGTGGCCAAACGTTTTAATGGGAATTCCCAACCTACCATGCTTACTCAGCCTTTTCCTCAGCAGCAATCTATGGTTTCTCAAACCCCCTCTCTAGGAGGCATTTCTAGCCACCCTTCTCACGATGAAGCCTCAACAAGTGCTCATATCTATATCTCTTCAATGTGATTGATTTAACCACTCACTCTATGACTTACGACACTCTGGTTAAACCTGACAGAGAAAAATCCACTAACGGTACTTCTACGGATCCCTCACCATCCTCCGTTAGTCTTCTACTTGTCAATCCTCCGTCTAGATCACTTCAGATTGCGAAACCTACGTTCGACTCTATATTACGCCCTCCTAAGAGCACTATCCATAAATCTGCCTTTAATCCTAGCTCGCGTGTTTCCCAGAACTACAACATTGTTGAAGATCTGGCACAAGCACCGTGTGCTATGTCTGTGTTATAAGTTCTACAGCACTGCCACAGTCAATGTAGAACGCTCTTGGATGCTATTGGCGCTTTTGATCCTGAGTCGTCCAACAATATCATGTTTAACCTGGATAATTTCTCGCCTCAACTCTCTCATCTACTTTCTTTCCACGTTGATGTTGTTTTTCATAATCAACAAATCCACCGCACTATCTTGGATGAGGGAGCCTCTACTTGTGTCATGTCTTTAGCCTGCTGGAAAATATTGAAATCACCCACACTTAACAAATCCCCAGCGATGCTACGTGCATTCGACGGGTGAGGTTTTCATCCCCATGGACTTTTGCAGTCCATGTCCATCCAACTAGGCGGAAAATCCATCTCTGTTGATGTCAAGGTGATCGATGCTCCCCTTGATTACAACTTATTGCTTGGAATAAGTTTGTTCTATGCTATGTCCATCATTGCTTCATCAGTATTTCGATGTGTGCAATTTCCTCATCAAGGCAAAATTATCATTGTCGATTAGTTAGATTTATGTACACCTGACGCTCACACTCCTGCTACCAACAATATTCCCTTTATGGGATATCACAATATCATGTATGAAAGCGTTGGTGTTGGCTTGTTGAAAGACTCTAGCCTTATGGGTACCTTCCCTACACTGCTTCCACCCATTGCACATCATGTTTCCACAATCAATATGATTTCGACTATGGTTTACCAATCCCTAGAATCATCTGACCCTTGGTTTGTACCTAGTCCCTTGGAATTTGATGTCCTAGGTGACACCATGCCACTTATTCCAGCCGAAACCTCATACGTTGCTATCCAATCTCCCTCTCCCTCCTCGAATGACCGACATCTATTAGCACCCAATAGCTACTCGATGCCATCGTGGCTAAGTTCTTTGATGTCTTCATTTGACTACATCTCCAAAAATTTTCCTGCTAATGAATCAATAATGGATATGCTTAGCATCAACAACGTACCTTGGGATGATAGCCATCATCCATCCTCTTTTATTCCACCTCTCGAAGAAATCTAGGAAGATATACACTCTATCTTCCCCCCTAATGTTTTCCAATTTCCCCAATCACCTATACTTACACAAGATGCTACTTCTGAAGGGAATTTAGGCAACATTACCTCTACAGTCAAAATATATATTTCGATCAAGGAAGATATCGTCGAAAATATTAATTTCGGTGTTAGTTGTACACCCGATGAAGTGGTTTCCTATACCGCTTTGTTTAAATAATTTTGGGATGTCTTCTCTTGGAGCTACAAAGAGATGCCAGGGATCGATCCTTGGATCATTGTGCATGAGATTAAAACCTACCCAGGTGCAAAACCTATTCGACAGAAACTCTACCCGGTCCATCCTAAGAAGACTGCGGCTATTAAGGCAGAAGTTGAGAAATTATTGAAATCTGGTTTCATCTATCATGTCCCTTTGACGAAATGGGTTTCAAACATTGTTCCGATCACCAAGAATAAAGGGGCCATTCGTGTATGTGTTGATTATCAAGACCTCAATAAGGCATGTCCAAAGGACAACTAACCTATGCCCTTCATCGACCAAATCATTGATAATTGCACTGGTAGCGTAATTTTCTCTTTCATGGATGGTTTCTTGGGGTATAACCAGATTGACATTTTACCTATTGATCAGCATCAGACATCCTTCATCTGACCATGGGGAAATTTTGCCTATTGAAAACTACCATTTGGCCATAAATATGTTGGTGCTACATTCCAACGAGCCAGGTCCTACGCTTTTGACGATATCAAACATATTGCGGAGCCTTACCTCGACAACTTACCTGCCCACTCATCCAATCAATCAGACCATTTTGGTCATCTACGGGCTATTTTTATTCGATGTCGGTTCTATCGCATTCATTTGAACCCACATAAGTGTATTTTTGTTGTCAAATCAAGTTGAATCCTTGGCTTCATTGTTTCCAAGGATAGGATTCGGGTGGATCCCTTAAAAATTAAGGCTATATTGGCTTTACCTCCACCTAACAATATGACACAAATCCAAAGTTTGCAAGGGAAATCAAACTTTCTTCATCGTTTCATTTATAACTATGGTAAGATTACAAAAGGATTTATGCACTTGTTACAGAAAGACACCCCTTTTATCTGGGATGACACTATTGAACGATTGTTTGCTTCACTTAAGCATACATTAACCAACACTCCTTTGTTACATCCTCTGAATTACACAAAGGATTATATCCTTTACTTAGCATCCTCCACTTCCAGTATTTCCATGGTGTTAGTTCAAGAGGACCCTGACGGCGAGGAACATGTGATAAATTATTTGAGCAAAAGTCTATCTAGTCCAGAGCTTAGATATTCACATGTTGAAAAGTTGGCTCTGGCAGTCGTCATCGTTGTCCAGAGATTTTGTCACTACATTTTTCTACGCACCACCACAGTTATTGCAGACTCGAACCCCATGTACCACATTTTGACACATCAAGTTATTGGAGGAAAATATTCGAAATGGATCGTTATCCTTCAATAATTCGATCTTGAGTTCACTAAATCCAAAGCTAAAAAGTCCCTAGTGTTTGCAGATATTATTTGCGATTTTCCCCATGCTGATGAAGATACTGAGCCCAGAGATTCTCTTCCAGATGAAATTCTATTCCTCATTAGCACGTCCAATCCTTGGTATGGAGATATCCTTCTTTATCTCTAGACCCAACATTGTCAGCCCGATATCTCTCGTGAAGAACGGCGTCGTATTCACCACCATTCTCGTTACCTTATTATCAGTGACACTTTATACCATCATGGCATTGACACTATCCTGCGACGATGTCTAACTCATGAAGAAGTTGAACACGCGCTTAATGACTGTAACCTTGGAGCCGATGGCAGTCATCTTTCTGGGACGGCTACAACTCATAAAATCTTACGTGCCGGCTACTTTTGGCCCTCAATTTTCAAAGATTGTATTGAGGCAGTAAAAAAATGCCCACCCTGCCAAGTTTTTCACAAAAAGGCACGAACACACCTTGATTTCATGCAATGTAAGCCTACCTCAGTCGAGGGGCACGGTTATATAATCTTTTCCGTCGATTACTTTACAAAATGGGTTGAGTTTGTAAGTTTTAAACCTGTGAAGTAAAGCAATGCATATAGATTCTTAAGCAATACAGAAATTAATCAATGGCTCATACACAGAGTACACAGAGATTTTATACCGGAAACCCTCAACCGGGAAAACCTTTCTTATTTTCATTATATCAAATTTCACCATTCACCATACAATATATACAATTTTTTTAGGTATTCCATAGATACCAAAACCCTAATCCCTTAATCCGGGATTAATTTACAAATCCGCTAAAAATAGCAAAAAACTGCCCAAAAAAAAAATTTGGGGCGCTGCCCCGGGCTATTGCTCGTTGCCGAATGCTGCGCGTAACCAAGGGGGGGCATATCTGCCCCCCCCGGGTCCCCCCTAGGAAAGCGCTCGGCACAAATGGAAGAGCTCTAAGTGAAGGGATCGTCAGACGCAATTTTCATATCTGACGTGACCACACACACACACATGCAAAGAATATAACACATACCCAATAGAGGCTATGCCTACCTTTTTGAATGATGGTCGTATTGCAGCTCTTTTATTTTTTAATCACATCATCACTCGCTTTGGTGTTCCACAAGCCATTGTCACTGATCATGGTTCACATTTTCAGAATCAGATGATGAGTGAGTTGCATGCCAAGTTGGGTTTTTTCCATGAGAACTCATCCCCTTATTATCCTCAATCTAATGGACAATTTGAAGCCATCAACAAAATCCTTAAAACCATGATTCAATGGATGGTAGGGGAAAACAATACATCCTGGCATTTACAACTTTTCTCTACTCTCTAGGCTTATCGGACCTCAGTAAAAACTACTACTGTTTTCACTCCTTTCCAGCTAGTATATGGCATAGAAGTTGTTTTACGAAGCGAGTGTGAAATTCCTTCGTTAAAACTCTAAGTAGAACTCCTGCCCCACACTTCTGTTGAAGAAGAACGTTTCTTACACTTGACTAGGTTGGATGAAACACGTCGTGATGTTTCTCTCATCAATGAGACATATCAAAAATGAATCAAGAATCAATACGTGGTCTATCTATCCTCGCACTTTTGTAGAAGGAGACCTAGCCCTCATTTATGACCAGGCTCATGACAAGTTAGGGATAGGTAAGTTACAACCTCTATGGCATGGTCCTTACATCGTAAAATGTGTTCTACATAGAGGCACCTACGAGTTAGTGGAATACAACAGAATCTCCTTGAGTGAGCCTCGGAACGGGCTTTACCTTAAGAATTACTATGCTTAGGACATCTAGAATACGTGCTTTGTACACTATTGTATTTTAGTTTGGTGTGTCTTTTTCCTTTGCGTGCTCAAGTTTTTGCCTCAGCCACTTATAATGTGTCTTGTTTTTTCATGTGTAGATGACATCTTCCTTCCCTATCTTTGTCGAATTTACGAATGGTGCTAGTCAACACACCCAAAACGTTGCTTCCGCAGCTTGGGTCATTTACCACTCTGGTGAGTTGGTTAGTTTAGGAGGTATTTTCTTAGGATTAGCATCTAATAACATGGCAGAATATCATGTTGTCATCGTAATTTTAACCGAAGCATCCTCCCTAGGAATTTCTCACATAATTGTCAATCTGGACTCTCAACTCGTGGTCTGTCAACTCAATCGAATCTACGTTATTCACAATCCTATCCTGCTACATCTACATCTACGATTTCCTTGTCTTGAACGAATCTTTGATTTTATCGAATACCGACACATACCAAGAGAACTCAACACCATTTTGGATTTGTTAGCAAATTACATTATGGATAGATATCTCACACATAGATAATATTTTATAAAGGAAATAAATCACATCACATATCATCATTTAAATTAAAACACATCACCTAAAAGACATCATTTGAAAATCATTTGGCACTGCAAAAACTCGGAAATGTATATATATACAGTGTGACTGAAAAAATTTTGATTACATGAAAAATGGTACATAGATAGGAAATATGTGGGTCCTCACACCCATAAACATCATCATGCAGACTATACAATCATCAGGAAGATCCTAATCTCCTTGCATCACATTGCAAGTAACATATCACTGCACAGGCTATTCACCTCAGTAGAGAGTTAATACTCTTAGACACACCCATAGTTTGTCTTTGTAAATGTAGTGGCACTTCCCACCTCCTAAGAGGAGGGCTGCCCATCGTGAGACCTTGGAGGTTTCTTTCAACCTCCTGGAGACCTCCTACTGCTACCCCTTGATCTATCGCTATCTGAGCATCCCCACGACACCCCAATGTTGGTATCTCTATCGGACGTGTTTCTCCTCTATCTACATGATGAAATGATATGTTTGTTAAAGACTCTTCTATGTACCCTAAAAAAAATTATAACATTCAAAAATTAAAAACACTTAACAAGATCAATGTTTGGTTTCTTACCTGATGCATCCCAATCCTCGCCTTCTTAAAGAACCAAGTCCATGATGCCCTGTAAATCTACTTCGGTGTATGGAAAATATTCTATCACGATCAATTGGCATCTCAACTAAGCGAAGAAATCACCAGCGAATCTGAACTCTGAATCTGGGCCTACTCTCGGAGACAGGCTGGTCCACCACTCCATGCATGGTTATCCCACTGGTTGTACTGCTAATGCAATATGAGGTTGCATCCCAGTAATGCATTCTAAGAAGAACGAAACCAAGAATGAACCATATATGAACGGCTTATGCTTCCCTGTTCTACATCTCGTAATATGTTCCTTCACGTGGTGAAGGAACCCTGCACTCCAGTTAAACAATGTTGGCTCTAGACATTGTAAACCATAGGCCAATTGTGATATTGAAACTAGGTGAGCACTCATACTTCTGGCTATACTTGTAATGGAAAACAGAATGGATCGAAGAGATATATCCCTAATATCTTTGATCGCAATTCTGCCACCCACCAGTCTCTCTCCTGGGACACAATGGTTTGCCAGATACTCATCCACAGGCGCAGTAAGTGCCCATTGTCTAGTTAAAACTATGGGAGCCCCTCTTTTTGAGAGACCACTTATGAAGTACACATATTCCAACTCGATGGTAAGAATCTACCTTCCCATCTGGAATCCTTGTTCCGCAATGTTCCACAACCCGATCATATGCTCAAGAAGAAGGACCTCTTTCTTCATTTTTTTCATTTTGAAATATTTGAGGAGACCGCAATTCCTCAATGCAACTCTCGATCAAGGACTTCGCAAGGCGGCCATGTCATCGATCTCATGCTCTCTTTATTTCCACTCAAGCATGATTGTTGCCGAAATCACCTGCAATCATCAACAATCAAATTTTCAATAAAAATCACATTTTTCAACAATTTTTGGGCAATTTTCAAAACTTTAAAAAATGATTGTTTTCTCTTGTAAAATGCCAACACCCCCTTTGCATGAACATCAGGGTGCCAACGCACCCTTACATCGGCCACCAAAGTGCTTAAAAATTCAAAAACGCCCCCTCCACGCTTTGAGCACGCGCTGGTCGTTCTTGAACATTTCTTTTCTTATGTTTTTTTGGGCATCACCCTCATAGACACTACACCAAAGCATTGGTGCACCCTTTACTGACTAGGAGGGGCATTTTCCAATCCATTTAGCACTTCCTCACTACGTCTATAGGAGCGTCGAGCTTTTTGGGTGCTTGGGCTGACCCAGGGCATCAATCTTTACAAATAATTATTGCCTTAAAAGAAAATGTGAACCATACAAATGAAAGAAGGGAAGAAGAGCACCAACCTAGTTCAAACTATGAGGAAAATGGTTGACCATAGCTCTGACACCAAGCAATACAAGATTCACCTCCAAAGCACAAAGTCTCCACTACTACAAATCTTTACACAAATGAAATGGTAAATGACATTTTTACCCCATTTTACTATTATACATTTCATTTTTTTCCTAAATATATAGTTTTGGGATTTTTTTAAATATTTTGGAGACCTTATTAATCCCCTAGAATGCAGTTTTGACATTATTGAAAGGTTTCAGAGCAGTTTTGTTCATTTTTTATCTTGTCACATTCACAAGCATAGTCTTAGTTCGTTCTCAAGCTCAAAAATTGATCTAAAAATAGTGGGCTGACTTGTTATGCTATGCAAGCACCCTTTACTTAATTAAAATAAACTTTACATGACCTTGCTCCATGTGTTAAATTATGCAAGATAAATTATGTGCCAAGTTGATACTTCTTCTTTTAAATGTTTATGTGTGAGTTCTTTGCAAGATTAAATATGTTGTTTTCATAAATACAACAGCAAAAATAACTTGCAGCAAATAATAACCAACAAACACTCACAACAAGAACAACATGATAANCACCCCTCTCCGGGCTACATCTCCTTGAGCCTCCATCAATGGACTTGGCTCTCTGGGATTAATTTGTCAAAGATTCTTTTACAAGCTTCTGCTCAACTCCAATGGAAATTTGGACTGTACCATTGGGATCAAAATACATAAAAACCCCAAAAATGACCAATAAAACTCTGAAAACGAATCATGGGCATGACCTCTTCTACATTTGGCCATAAGCTTCATTGAGCTTCTCTATGAAAAAAACACCTGTAAAAGTCCTCAAATGGATATGAAACCTATTCCAAAGTGTTCAGAGCATAACAATTAGCCAAAAATGATTATTCAATCACAGAAAACAGACATAGGCTCATCTGAGCATGACCTCAAACAATGAGGGCTTCAAGCTCTCTAGAGCTCTCTGAAACTTCAATGGTTAAAAACCTACAAAAAAAATTCTTCAAATGGCTTTGAAAACAGTGCCAATGGATTTAGAACGTCCAAAAACCCCTAGCTGGGCTTTTTCGGCACCTCATTTGGCCAAAAAATGAAGAAGATAGGCCTCCTGCCATTTTCTTCCTTCAAGCTTGTTGTCTTTGGTTCGCCAA
>JASDQU010438476.1:0-16974 GCA_032191745.1 Picea mariana
TTTAGTTTTTGTTTCTATGCTCATGTTGTTATTTAGTTTTTTTTTAATTCTTGTTAATAGCTTTACTGCTTTCTTTCTAACCTTTTACATTACGGCTGTCATGACTAGCAGAGCCCAACTAGGCATGTAAGTGCTCACTTTTTGCTCACACATTGACGAAAAGAGCACGAACACTGTAATGTGAATTTCTTCTTCTTATAAGAAAATGTTAAAAACTTTCTCCTTGTGTTGAAAATAAAAGTACCTAATGTATCTACCCAAGTTGACCCTAGAATTATATCAACACTATCTCCATAGATTGACACGACATTGAATTGAGCTATGAATTTGTAATCGCTCATAGACAGTTGTAGGTTCTTAATGTCATATTTCTCATTGGAAAGACACATGTCATTTTCAATTATATTTGACTCGAAAACCATTAATTGGTTTGCTAGGCCAACATTAATATGATTTTTCCTAGCGGTCAGGAAAATAGCGATGTTGATATTCTTTCCCTGAATAATCCCATTAACATTTAATAAGGGATCCGCATATTTTTTATAAGTATGAGGGAATCTTCCTCCTTCCATTTTGAATTGTACTTTTTTTTTTTAAGCAAATGTGCCTTTAACTAATGATTGACTAAGTTATTCTTTGGATATATATATATATATCTATATATTATAATCCCCTTTTTATACTTCATAAAAAGTGCCTTATGCTTTTACCTTAGTAATAAAATCTTTAATAATATTTATTTTTCTTTATATATATATATGGAACTTTAATTATCCTTTTTCCCGTATACTTTACTTTCATTTTAATGTAAAGTAATGGAAATATCATAGGCAAAATATTTCCCCACTAAATTTTTGGAATCACTTTATTCCTTTGACTTCCCTTCCCATATTATTTATATGATAATTGCTTATACCTTTTACTTTTTTAATTCGATTTTTAATTATAGCTTATGCCTTGTTCTTAAATAACCTTATATCTTGTCAATTTAACCCTTTAATTAATAACATAACTCTTATACCGTATGATTCAGTAGACGTGACTGTACAGATGGGTCGTGTGGAAATTTTGAAGTACGAATGATTTGGATTTTTCTACAATAGATAGCGAATGGATGATGGCAGAGTAGTACGGATTTAAGTACGGATGGGTAGCTGGACGGGTGAATATTTGTATGGTGTGTACGATAGCGGTGGTTGCTGTAATTATTGTAGACTGTATGAAATTTACATCGGTGGTACGGATGGATTATCAATTGTAGGGAATGGCGGTTTGTACGGAAACAATGTGTGGCCGGTATAACCCAACAACAATTTTGATAATTGTACAACTGGTTAGTGATTGGGTGGCCACGATGGAATGAGAGGAACAATGGCTGCAATGGTATGGATGCAAGGTAGAGAAGTATGATCAAATTTCAATTGACAGTTGGTACAACGATGGTACAAATTGCAACACGAACTGTAGTATGGTAATGACTGCAGGGTATAGTACGGTAGGCACCAGAATTACAGATTGCAGTAATGCTGTAATTTTTTTATATTTGTTTTTATAATTTCTGGCTTTTTTTTTTAACTTGCAGTGGATTTATTTCTTTTTTAAAAAGAAAATAAATTCTTCCAATTTTTTTTTCACTTGAATTTATGAATTGTAAATGGCCAAGGGCCTATTGTGGTCAATGACCTAAAGAAATTAGAGAAACTCTAAATGAAGTATGGTTGGCCAAAAGCCTGTTCAGACAAGGTCTGATAAAGAAATTGGCCAAAGGCCGGGATCAGGAAAACGAAGCTCTGATATGAAATGAGACGAACAAAGTTCGTTCACACAAGAATTATCCAAATACTTGGAATATAACAAAGTAATTCATATAGGATTGTAAATAATAAATGAATAGATGAGATAATAATATATGATTACAATTGAGAATGAGGGCCTGCTTATATACCCACGTAGGGGTGCCCTTTACCAATAGTCATGTCCTTTGAGACATGACCATTCATTATTATTAATTATTATTTATTAATTATTATGTTATGAATATCTATGGTATATGTATATTTATGTTCATAACACGAGACATAGAACTATGTACATGAACATACACACCCATGTGAAGTAGAAAACAAAGAAGAGTATATCTTATGGAGATTGACTGTGAGGAGCAGAAGGATCCAAAGATGACCATACATCTAATTTTACCACTCTTCAGATCATCAGGAAGAGTCATTAGTGCCAGAAGGGCCTACCTAGAAATGATGCAGTAAACAAACACATTCTCATACATATACATGACATTAATAAGCCATACTATGAAGAGAAGGAGATGACTCCACCAGTGGTGAGGCAAGAGGCCCAACCAAGTACCATCTCAAAAGGAGCTGTATTTTAGAGGCAGTCAACCCTTAGTATCTAGTAGGGAGGAGGAAGCTCCCAACATAGTGCATATGAAATCAGACTTTAGAATAAGTCAATAGATGTAGCGGAAGAAGGTGGATCTAGAGATCATATAGACTAAGAGGGAGTCGAGCTTCAGAGGAAACATTCAGATTTTGAGTGAACCTAATCTCAGAGAGATTCAATGGCTTAGACAATTTCATTCAGAAAGTATTCCTTCTTATATTTAGATAAGAGACAGAGACATCTTCTAGGACTAACAGATAGGTTCCATGAGTTGAGGAGGCTAGATCGAAGCTTCAAAGGCTTATACGAGATGTGAGATATCCTGAGAGGATTCCCTTGTCTCAATAGACCTTGATGGATTTACAGAGGAGGAATTGAGTCAGAAGGACTGGGATATATATTTTTCCTTAGTTCTATAAACCACACATGTTTTCCAGCTATGTGGTGTTGATGAGCAACATCATTGATTCATATCCTTCCACCATTGAAGAAGCTACTGAGAAGAAATAATGAAATAGTGTCATGATGGAGGAATATCAATCGATCATGAAGAATGATGTGTGAGAAGTGGTTCCAAGAACATAAGGGAAGTCAATAGTGACTTGCAAGTTGATCTACAAGATCAAGCATGTTTCATAGGGCATAATAGAGATGTAAAAATATTGATCTGAGGATTCTCCCAAAAAGAGGGAGAATATTATGAGGATACACTTGCTCAAGTAGCCAGAAGAAGTGTATATAGAGAAACCAAAAGATACATGAGAAGGAGTCTCATGTATGCAGATTGAAGAAGGATTTGTATGGGCCCAAGCAAACACCCACGAAATGATATTCCCTATCAAACAATTATTTGATGGTTTCCCATTGATCCTACATGAGGATGACCTGTTCCTAACATGAGATGAGAATCTCATATTTGGGTGTAAGAGGGAGCTTGATTCAAAGTTAGAGACGAAGGATCTAGGTTTGATGCATTATTTCTTGGGATTGAAGGTATGGAAGAGATTAGATGACATTTTCCTTAGCCAAGGAAAATATACTATTGAGATCTTAAAGAAATTTGGTATGATGAACTGCAAGTCCATGAACACACCTATGATGATAAATATGAAGCTCTTGAGTGAAAAATATTCATATTTGGTGGATTCCATGATGCACATATAGTTGATTGGATCCTTGATGTACCTAGTTAACACTAGGCTAGACATATGATTTGCATTGAATACCTTGAGTCAACAAATGGTTAAACCTAAAAAAGTACATTGGATGGAAGAAAAACATATGTTGAGGTAACTTCATGGTATGGTTGGATATGAATTGAGATATGTCTCAGGTGGAGATGTGAATCTTCATGGATATACATATTCTAACTAGGGAGGGAGTGCAGTGGATTAGAAGAGTACCTCTGGATGTTGTTTCAGTCTAGGATCATGCATGATCTCATGGTTGAGAAGAAATTCTACATCAGTGGAACTTCATACATCAGAATAAAAGTATATCGCAACAAGAATGGAAAGCCATAAAGCAGTGTGGCTCTAGAAGTTTCTAGATGGGATATTTGATCTAGAATTGGAGCCAACTTTGATACATTGTGAAAACACAGGTTGTGTGAAGATTACCGAGAACCCTGTATTCTACAATAGGTCTAAGAATATAGAGATCAAATATCATTACATATGGGACATGGTTCATAGAGGAGTTGTGGATATCTAGTACATATCCACGGATGAGAAGACATCAAAAATATTGGAAAATCTTGGAGTGTTGTTGAATGTCCACCCTTGTTGAGAGGGTGATGTGTTGTTTCTTCTCATGCTGATTAACACCTATGGCCAAGGGTTACCTATATCAATCACGTGAGGTGACTCAAGGGCTAATGCACTATCGAGCCTGCTGAGAGAAAAAACATTACACATGTAGTCGTAATACTATGGAAGAGACGGTGTGACTTCGAATAATAGTTGTGTACTACTTTGGTGGTTATGTATACCATAGGCAGAGACTTTCTATCTTTGGACAATAGTTATGCTCTACTACGATGGATGTGTTCCATTGGAGGAGGCTGTGTGACTCCAGACAATAGTTGTGTGCTACTTCAGTGGTTATGTACCACTAGCGGAGATTGTGCGTCTCTAGACAATAGTTGTGTGCTACTAAGGTGGATGTGTTCCATTGGTGGAGGTTGTGTGACTCTGGACAGTAGTTGTGTGATACTTAGGTGGTTTTGTACCACTAGAGGAGATTGTGTGTCTTTGGACAGTATCCATGTGCTACTATGGTGGATGTGTTCCACTAGCGGAGGCTGTGTGGCTCTGGAAAGTAGTTTTGTGCTACATTGGTGGATGTATTCCACTGGCGGAGGCTGTGTGACTCCAGACAGTAGTTGTGTGCTACTACAGTGGATGTGTTCCACTAGTAATGACCATGTGTCACTATATAGTAGTTGTGTACTACTTGGCTACAATTGTGATCTATTGGATGACATTGTAGTAGTAGTGTGCTGCTAGCTAATTGTCATGGAGATTACTAGATCATTTGGATGTAGCTATGTGTGCTATTGTTTGATTACAGAGACGCTTCCTGATAATTTGATCTACCAAACACATTGTAGCATTCGTGTGCCTACTAGCAGATTGTAGAGTAGTTAGTGGACTACCAGATGAAGACATCGTGAAATATGCCTCCCTATCTAAGAGGGAGTGTTGTTGTTTTGGTAGCTGTGGGAGGATCTTTCCCTCCTAGATCAAATTTCTTAGATTTGGATAAGATTCTGGAAGCAAGAGATACATTGGATAGATGTTGAAATACCCTAGAAGAGAAGTCATCCCAGAAGAATAAAGGATAATGAAAAGACAAATTCCCAGAAGAGAAGTCAACCCAGCTAGAAGGACAATAAGACTATAAATAAGGAGGCGTATTAGCTCATTTGTTTACTCACTCACACTCTATTAGCTGTTAAGGTTTAAGCTATTATTAGGTTTCTTTTCAATTCACTAGATAACCATAGCATAGATAGGATCAATGAGAAATACACAATCACAAGAGACACATCATTTATCCTAGGAACCCCTCATGGGGGAGAAAACCCAAGAAAAAATTCCTTAATATAGATAGCCAATACAATGCCAAGAGATAACTCAAACAATAAAGAAAGTCCTCTCCCAAGAATGGTCCTATATCTGTCTTCTTTCTTCTCCAACANAAATACACAATCACAAGAGACACATCATTTATCCTAGGAACCCCTCATGGGGGAGAAAACCCAAGAAAAAATTCCTTAATATAGATAGCCAATACAATGCCAAGAGATAACTCAAACAATAAAGAAAGTCCTCTCCCAAGAATGGTCCTATATCTGTCTTCTTTCTTCTCCAACTGTATCTCCAAACTTGCGCTCTGATGAACAAGTGAGTGTGTGTCCAAATGAGGTGCTAGCCTCTCTTATTTATACAATCTGGAAGGTGTGAACGAAAGTGTCTTTTCACTGGCAGAGCTGAATTCTCATTCTGGGTGGTTATAACCACCTTTAATTAATATGGGGGCCGACTTCTCATTATGCCTATTACAATTAGGGTTTGACCAATCCACAAAAGGGGATTTGGTCATTTACAATACCCGACATGATCAATCCGCAAAAGGGGACTGATCTAATGAATAATACATCAATAATAAATAGAATTCTCTTTGCAGTTACAATATTTCAACACTCCCCCTTAACAAGAAGGGTATTCTAGAACAACATCAGGTGAGAGAGAGGAAAACATCATCAACAACATCTTGGAACACTGACTGGCATATCTATAAATCATCGGAAGTTTTTCTCATCATCAATATCATCATTCCCAACAAAGAGATGGAATGGCATCATCATTTGCATCAACATGGATTAGTATAAAACTAATGCATCATCATCAGAACACGATGCTGGTCACATCATCACAACATGAGGATGGCACATCATCACAACATGAGGTTGGCACATCATCATAGCATGAAGCTGGAACATCACCACAACATGAGGCTGGCACATCATCACAACAATTAAGTTGGCACATCATCACAACAATTAAGCTGGCACATCATCACAACAATTAAGTTGGCACATCATCACAACAATTAATCTAACACATCATCACATCAATTAAGTTGGAACATCATCACAACAATTAAGCTGGCATCACAACACTAGGATGACACATCAACACAACACGAGGATGGAATATCATCAACACGAGGCTAGCATCACAACACTAGGCTGGAAACATCAACACAAAACTACTCCCCCTTTTGAGGAAGGTCCTTTCAGACTATACCAAGCTTATCTCAAAAGTGCTCAAAATTTACATGAGATAGAGGCTTGGTCAACACATCAACAGCCTGTTCATTCGTGCTAACATATTGGAGCTTTATGGCTCCTCTCTGCACGATGTCACAGATGTAGTGATATTGGATCTCTGTGTTTTGAATTGTCATGAAATATAGGATTCTCTATCATCTTTATGAAGCTCTGGTTATCACATAGGATCAGGGTTGTTTACATGTCTAGGTCGAATAGAACTATCAACAAATTCTGAAGCCATATGGCTTCACAACTAGAAGAACACGCAACAATGTATTCTACTTCCGTTGTGCTGAGAGAAATGCTTGATTGCCTTCTACTCTGCCATGAGATCATGGATGACCCCAAACTGAAACAACATCTTGAAGTGCTCTTCCTATTAGAGAGACTTCCAACCCAATCTGAATTAGTGTACCCACTCAATCTGAAGTCATGATCTCCATAATAACTGAGATCACATTCTAATGTACCCTTAAGGTACCTCATCACATGTTTTGCAGAAACTAGGTGAACATGTCCCAGTTCTACCAGAACCTGAATCAAAGTGTTCATGGAAAAACAAATATCTGGTTTGGTGTTCGTGAGATACATCAACGTGGCATCAATCGATTCTGACGAAGTGTCGACCAAAAGCTTCAACTTTGTTTCATGGGTGTATTCATGGAATTTCACTCTAACATATCAAATCTCTTCAGGATTTCAACTGCATACTTCCCTTGGTTAAGGAAGATCCTCTCTGGTCTCTGCCATACCTCAAGACCTAAGAAATAATGTATTAGGCCAAGGTATTTCATCTCAAATTCTGCAACAAGATTCTTCTTACATTCGGTGATGATCTTTTCTTCTCCAGTTAAGAATACGTCATCCACATACAACAAGAATATAACCAGCTCATCATTCATAACCTTGAAGCAGAGGTTAGAATCAAATTTACTCTTCGTAAAACCCAAGCTCATTAGAAAACTGTCTATCCTTCCATACCAAGCTCTAGGAGCTTGTTGTAATCCATACATAGCCTTGTTCAACTTGCAGACATGAGTCTTCCTGTCTTCAACTTCAAATCCTTGAGTTTGTTCTATATACATTTCTTCTTCAATGACACCATTTTAGAAAGCTATCTTTACATCCATATGGTGTAACTTCCACTTCATCTTAGCTGCAAGGGATATGATGGTTCTGATCGAAGTGTATCTGGCTACAAGAGCAAATGAATCTTCATATTCAATGCCTTACTTTAGAGAAAATCCACGAGCGACAAACCTTTCTTTGTACTTCTCAATACTTCCATCAGCAACATGTTTTATTTTGAAAATCCATCTGGAGGATACCACATCCTTGTTCTTTGGTCTGAAAAATATTTCCCATACATCATTCTTTATGATGGATTGATATTCTTCTGTCATGGCATCTGCCCATTCTTCATTCTGAATGGCTTCTTCAAAGCAGATAGGCTCCTTCTCTAATAGATCACACATCAAATCCATATAACTGGAGAATGGCTTAGGTCTCTTCACTTATCTCGTGGTTCCTTCAGGAAAACCATATTTCTCTCCATATTGAATAAGCTCCCTAGCCCAAGCATGATTTCTCTTGTGGGAGATCATCATCTAGGGAGGTTCTTGAAATTCTACTATGTCATGATCTTCTCTAATTTCCTCATTAGGGGAAGCTATGACTTCCCTCACTGGTTCTGCAACTCTGGGAGCTACAGGTTACTCTTCATATAATTCTTCAAGATAACATCTTCTTGATTTCTTGAGTGCTTCATATTCATCAAAGGTCACATCCCTGTTGATCTCAATATGGTGGTGACATGGTATATAAAATCTAAAGGCCTTTGAGACCTCATGTTAAGAAAAAAATATCAATATAGCATAGAAAAACCTCAGAATAAGTACTCAACACCTTGAAAAAGATATAAATTCATATAATAAGCCTCTTCAAGGGGGAAACCTCCTTATGCCCACATAAATATACAATTCCAAGATGATTCCAAATGAAAATGTCTCCTTGGTATATATAGGAGACTAGGAGGTATAATTACAACTAATGGAATAAAGTCGACATAAATAAAATAATATTACTAATGTAATATGCCCCAATTATGGGGTAATGAGCCAATATTAGGGCTTAACATGCCCCTCCCCTTGAGACAAGTGTTTTCCGCAACACTTGAGTAACTCTGGATGCTTATGTATAAAAGACTCATCTTCCCAAGTGGAATCTTCAGCCGGTAGTTTCCTCCATTTAATGAGATACTCTGAAATGGATCTATTCCTCAGCTGACGAACTCTTGTGTCAATGATGGCTTCAGGATCCAATATGATTTTCCTTCCTCATCAAGTTCTGGAAATATAGTTTGAACTGGGATCCTGTCGTCTATAATCTTCTTTAAGCATGAAACATGTAAAACTGGGTGTACTCATGAAGATGCAGGCAACTCCAATTTGTATGCCATAGTACCAATATTTTGCAACACCTTCTAAGGGCCATAGTACTTTGGTGATAATTTATTATCGTTTTTGGCTTGCTTGAGGGACATCTGTTTGTATGGTTGTAGCATTAAAAACACCCAATCCCCTACTTCAAAACTTCTTTCACTACGATGTTGATCTACTTGTTGTTTCATGCGATTCTGTGCCATGGTCTGGTTGCCTTTAAGATGTGGAGAACTTGTTGTTGATGCTCGATGTGATCTTCCACTGCTTGAACCTTAGATTTTTATTTTAGATAAGAAGTGATGGAAGGAGGGTGGTATCCATAGAGTGCCATAAATGGTGTCATTTTTGTTGCAGTATGAAAGGAAGTGTTATACCACCATTCTTCCAAGGGTAACCATTTGAACCTTTGTGTTTGTTTATCAGAGACAAAGAAACGAAGATAGCCTTCCAGACATTTGTTCACTATCTCAGTTTCTCCATCAGATTGAGGATGATAGGATGAGCTATGAGCCAATTGAGTACCCAAATAAGAAAATCATTCTGTCCAAAAATGTCCAGTGAAGATGGGATCTCTGTCACTTACAATAATCTTTGGGCTTCCATGTAGCTTTTGAATTGTCTCCATGAATGTGGTGGAAACTATACTGGCTTTGAAGGGATGAGAGAGTGCACAAAAGTGTGCGTACTTGGTCAATATATCAACAATCACCATGATGACACTCTTTCCTTTAGAATTTAACCCTATGATGAAATCCATGGAAACCTCCTCCCAGTGCTGACTTGGGATGGCTAATGGTTGTAAAAGACCTGGGGTCTTAATTGTTTCCACATTATTTTGTTGGCAAACCAAACATTCTGCCACAAACATTTGAACATCAGTTTTAAGGCCATCCCCCCAAAAATCCTTCTTGACTCTATGGTAGGTTTTCAAAAATCTCGAGTACCCTCCTACTGGAGAGGTGTGAAATTCCAATAATACCTTTTGTTTGAGTTGGGAGTTCTTACATAAATATAAGCGATCTTTGTACAATAGTGAATCATTTTTCCACGTAAATGTATCTGATGCATTAGAATCCTGCTACAAACTTTGAATGAGAGTCCACACTTTTTTGTCATTCTTCCATTCATCCCTTTCTTCTATTATCCAATCAGGATGGATGATCGAGATAGCACAGAGAAAGGCCTCAACATCTTCATCCTTTCTTGAGAGTGCATCTGCCACAACATTTTTCTTCCCCTTTTTATAGACGATTTCAAAATCATAACCCAATATCTTGGTTACCCATTTTTGTTGTTATTCTGAAGATAGTCTTTGTTTCAAGAAGTATTTAAGACTATCATGATTTGTTTTGACCTTGAAGTGCCTACCTATTAGGTAANAATCCATGGGCCTTCCTTCTTGCATTAGGACAACATCAATTCCATTTTCCGAGGCATCACATTCCACAATAAAGGATTTTGTGAAGTCTGGAGTGGTTAAGACAGGAGCTTTGCATAGGCTGTATCTTTGAAATTATAAGCCCTCAGGAGCTAAAATTTTAACCCAACATACCTTGATCCATATACTAAATATCTTCCAAGCCTTTCCTTCTGAGATTTTGTAGAAAAAAAGTTATAGCAAAAATTCGAAGGTGTCTCAGATGTAGCAGCAAAACCCCAAGGCCTTGAGCTCTGATAACATATGTTAAGAACCAAATATTAATATAGCATAGAAAAACCTTAGAATAAGTACTCAACGCCTTGAAAAAGAGAGAAATTCAGATAATAAGCCTCTTCGAGGGGGAAACCTCCTTATGCCCACATAAATTTACAATTCCAAGATGATTCCAAATGAAAATGTCTCCTTGGTATATATAGGAGACTAGGAGGTATAATTACAACTAATGGAATAAAGATGACACAAATAAAATTACAATATAATGTAATATGCCCCAATTAAGGGGTAATGAGCCAATATTAGGGCTTAACACCTCACAGTATCCAACAAATATTCCCTTTTTTCCTGAAGGGTCCAGCTTGGTTCTCTTCTCTTTTGGAATATGTAAAAATAATGGGTAGCCAAATATTTTGATATGGCTTACTTCTGGCTTCTTTCCAGAGAACATCTCTTCAGGGGTCTTGAACCCAAGTTCTCTATGGGACAATCAGGTTTGTACGTATACTATTGTTCTTATTGCTTCTTCCCATAAGCACATAGGAAGATCTTGATCATGAATCATGGTCTTCACTGCTTCCATTGTCATTCTATTCTTTCTTTCCGCTACACCATTTTGTTGAGGATCGTAGGGAGTGGTGCGCTCCCTCTTGATCCTGACATATTTACAAAAACTTACAAATTATTTGAGGTATATTCTCCTCCATTATCTAACCTGAGTATCCTGATCTTTCTTTCAGAAAGATTCTCTATCAAGGCTTTGAATTCCATGAATTTACTGAACACTTCATCTTTTGATTTCAAAAATTAAACCCAGGTTTTACGAGAATAGTCATCAATAAAAGAGACATAGTATAGATACCCACTGATGGAGGATGATGGCATTGGGCCACACACATCTAAGTGAATGAGTTCTAAGACTCCTTCTGCTTTATTGTCTCTCTCCGAAAAAGGGTTCTTGATGTTCTTCCCTTGTGCACATCCATTGCACACACCTTCGTGGTCAACCTTGAGTTCTAGTAGACATGTGGCTGCCTTGCATACATATGTTAATGCCTTGTAGTTGATGTGGGCTAATATTCTATGCCAAATTTCACATGGATTCTCAATGTCATGGGTCATGGCTGCTTCTAAGTGACCCTTTAGCTTATACAATCCACCTTCTTCTTTTCAATTAACGATTGCTTCTTTCATGGTTTGTCCTTTATCCCACATAAGAACTTCTCCATTTGTAAAGGCAATTTTGAACCCTTTCTTTTCTAAAGATGATATGGAGAGTATGTTCTTTGTCAAACCTGGTACATAGAGTACATCCTTCATCTTCATTGGAGTCCCTGAGTTAAGCTTGTAGTTTGATTCTCCTAGTCCCTTGATAGGATATTGATAATCATATCCAAGTGTAACTTTCTGAGAAATTTTTTTTTCTGAAAGGCAAGAGAGAATATCTCTTTGACCTATCATGTGCTTGGAAGCACCACTATCAATGATCCAAGTGTCCTATCTAGGTGATACCGATCCTGAGATGGTTGAGATTAAGACATAGTCTTCAATTCAATCTTTTATCATCTTTGTGGGTGGCTCTTCATATTCAACTACACGTGCATGATGCCTCTTGTATTCTTCTCATATAGCTAGACAATGTCTCACAATATGTCCCATATTGTCACAATGGTAGCATTGGTAAGATGAGAAGTCTCTTTCTTTTCTTTGTCCTTTCTTCTAGAATCTCTTTGGTTGAGATTCTTTATGTATGAAATTGTTTTGGGGGTGAGACTCTTTATGAGTTTCTTTCTAGAAGTAAGAATTATTTCTTCCTCCTTTAGTACAAGTAGTTAGGGATTGATCTTCGTCTCTTGATAGTAAATCTTATCGGTTATCTACTCTTGAATCTTCTTGAATACATTCTTCCCAAAGACTATCAAATTTTAGTTTCTCTGTTCTGGCACAAATAGTTTTGATGAATGAATCCCATGGTATTGTGAGACCATTAAGGGATGTCATTATGAGTTCTTCTTCGTCTATAGTATCTCCAATTTCTTCTATTTGTTCTTTGAATTGAGATATTCTGGAAAAATATTCCTCGATCAATTCTACTTTCTGCATCCTTGTATTCTTGAGTTGAATTCTTAGATTCATCATCTGGTTTATGTTCTTTCCTTGATATAATTTGGTTAGGGCCTCAAACATTTTTTTTGAGTCTTCTTTGAAGACACTTGAGGAATCAAGTGATCTTTGATATAATACGCAATGATTCTTTTGTCCCTAATTATGTCTTTTTGGCTTTTTTGTTTATCCGCAGCATCACCGGGTTCGAGTACTTCTTCTTTGAAAAATATTGCTAGGTAATTTTCTTCAAGAATGAGTCCAATCCTATACTTCCATGCACAAAAGTTTTCCACACCTTGTATCTTGTCAACAAGACTAGTGCTTGTAGACATCTTTTACCTGGATCTAGGAAAATGACAAAAAAATGAAAATGCTCAGAATTGAATCTTGAACTTACCAGGAGGTGCGCTTGGCTAAGGCAAGTATCTTGGTGTGTTTAGATTTCAAAAAATCCAACTTTGACCCCTCCAAACATGATGTTCAAATTTCTAGACTGTTGTTTCTAGTTTTCTGGTACTTTTGGTACTCTGGTACTTCTGGTACTTTGGTACTTCTAGTTTTCTGGTACTTCTGGTACTTTGTGAAAACTAGGGTTTCACTTTCAGGGAGATCTAGCCACTGAAAATTTGCACTGAGGATGCCAAAGTGATCCTTGAGGAAGGGCACACTTTTCTAGATGGTTTGAGGGATGAAATTATTCTTCAATAAAAAGCTCTAATTTGCATGTACAACAATAGTGACGTTTTTCTCTTTTTCTTGTGAAGTATGCTCTCTTCAGCTTAGCTCTGATACCATGTTAGGGTTTAATCTATTATTAGGTTTCTTTTCAATTCACTAGATAACCATAGCATAGATAAGATCACTGAGAAATACATAATCACAAGAGACACATCATTTATCTTGGGAAACCCTCATGGGGGATAAAACCCAACAAAAACTTCCTTAATATAGATAGCGAATACAATGCCAAGAGATAACTCAAACAATACATAAATTCCTCTCCCAAGAATGTGCCTCTCTCTCTCTTCTTTATTCTCCAACTGCAGGTCCAAACTTGTGCCCTGATGAACAAGTGAGTGTGTTTCCAAATGAGGCGCTAGCCTCTCTTATTTATATAATATGGCAGGTGTGAACGAAAGTGTCTTTTCAATGGTAGGGCCGACTTCTCATTCTGGGTGGTTATAACCACCTTTAATTAATCTGGGGGTAGACTTCTCATTCTTCCTATTAAAATTAGGGTTTGACCAATCCGCAAAAGGGAATTTGGTCATTTACAATACCCAACATGATCAATCCGCAAAAGGGGATTGATCTAATGAATAATACATCAATAATAAATAGAATAATATTTGCAGTTACAATATTTCAACATCAGCTACATAGAAGAAAGGCACATGTTTGGAGGAGGTGACGCAATAGCTGCAACTGCACAATTTATTATTGCTCAATCTTTTGGTATCTCTCTCTTGTGCGCTCCTTCTTAAGGAGGTACACTACCTTTGTATGGTGTTGCTGCTACAACTGGGGTGGTATTTCTAGTTAATCTATCACTTGTTCTAGGTTTATCTAATTGAAATTTTTTTGTGAATGAAATCTATCTAAGAAAGATTGCTGGGTTTTTCCCCCATTTGGGGTTTTCCTAGGATAAATCTCTTGTGTTCTTTTCTGTCTCTTGTTTATGTTGCTACCTCCCAGTACATGCTATATATGTTAATGGTAACGAAGTAAAAGAACAATAGTAACACTAAATCTCTGTAAATAAGGAAAATACAATAGATAGAGACATGTGGAACAAGACATTTGAACTCAGGTAATATATTCTAGAAGAGTGAAGACACTATTGGTTACGCATATTTGAAAATCTGCAAAGATATAGACCATTGGTATTGATTAGTATTGGTCATTCGATATTATGGAAATAAGTTTTTCATGGGTTTTGGCCATGAGAGTTTTATGAGTGCACTAAATTTATATAAGCCATGAGTGTGATCTCAAACATGCAAGAGCCATTGGATTACTAAATATTTGATCCAAGCTATGAAATTTGTCAGGCTTGATGGTCGTTAAAGAGTTTGAAAGTAAGGAATGTGTAGAGATATGGATCACTAATTATGGTTGAATTGGATTGTTTTATCTCCTGGTGGGCATGCTATCACGAGATGTACCATGTTGAAGGATTGGAGAAGATGTTAATGTTGGGGAAGTTGTAGGAACGAGCCCGACATTGCAATGAAGGAATATTCACAGGGAAATTTTGGTGCATAACCCTATTTCTATTCCATGGAAAAGAGCCCAATTATGGTGTAGTGAGCTATGGTATTATGGGGGGAGGAGATCCTCTTCCATTGTTGGAGGTTGCAGGTCCATCAAAAATTCATTCAATGGGGTAAGTTGATCACCCATTAGGAGAGTTTCCATGCACAAAGTCATTGAAGGTGAAAAACTGCATCATATGGGATGCACCTAATGCACATTAGCTAGAAAGTGCAGGATATTGTCCACGTGGATGCTAGTTCAAGGATGACATCATATAGAACAGATGGGGTGTTCCCATGTGGACAAGATGATGTCATCAATTGAAAAGGTGCAAGGAACTTTGAAGAACCATAACTTAATGCTTCAATCTAATATTTTAGCAAATGAGTAGTTGATGGAGATTTTAGATATAGGAATCTATCCATGCACCCATAATTTTTATTTGAGTGCTAGATTTTATAGTTAACTCAAAAGAATATGACTCATGTCCTAAAGAGCATCAAAATCATGTTTATTTTCGAGAAATGAGTATGTATGTTTTTTCTAATAGAAGGTTTATTCCATGCACATTTTCTTGCAAAATTATAGGTTAAAGAGGGAAAATTTGTTTCTATATGAGATCTATAGTCATGGAGGATTCCTAGAGGTATTTTGGATATGAAGAATAATTTTTAAGGATGTATGGAAGCATGGGAAATGTTGAGAAAAAATCCAATGAAAGAGGAGGAAGAGAGGCACATGTAGATCAAGATATGACTATGAGGATCCTGTTGACCGCCTATTCAGCTAGGGGGTCAAATCCTGTGCCATAAAGTATACATCACCTGATGCAGTTATCTTGAAGACAGTCTTGGTTCTACTTGGGCATCTGATGCTCCAGCATAAAAAAATTTTAAACGAAATTTCCACACCCCTGCGTGGGTGGATAATGTAATAAGTTTGCATGGATCATAGTTAGGTCATGTACCTTGGGATGTTTTCATTGGGAGAGTTCCTTTCACCGAGGGTTTTTTATCCTCAGGTTGTCAACTGGGCTTTAGGGCCTAACTGACTTCCCTTGAGTTTTTTCCTCCACACATGCAATAATTCCTCCAAAGTGGTGAATGATGTTCTAATGGTCTCATCCTTTGGTAGCTATTGTTTAGGAATTTTGTAAATGACCATGCCAGACAGTGTAGAAAGTTTCGCAGAATTTCGTCGAGTCTAGATAGGTTTTTTTTAATTAATTAAATTTTAATAATTTAATTAATTAAATTTTTTTTTTGAGCAAATATTGTAAAAACTGGGTCTTTGGGTTTTTGATAGGGATATTTGTGCTCAAAATAAATGGAATATCACCCCCTACACCCATAGACCAAGTTTTAGCTCAGTCAGACAAAGTTTGCTATGCATTTGTCCACCCGGAGTCAAAGTCAGTTAAAACAACAATTTTAATTGCTAAGTCATTTTTGTAATTTTTGTAAACAAGAGTTATTGGGTGAATGTTAAGGTGGAAAACAGAAAGATTAAACTTTACCTAACCCTCCCAACCTTTTCCAACCTATTCTAACCCCTTACCCACCTTCTACACTAAAAAATTACACCCGCCTAGGGCAAGTGACGTTTTTCCTTGGTGGAAGTTGTTGTGACTTATTTGGGGCTCCCTCTCATGAGTTATGACTCCGTTTGACCCCCAAATCACCTCCTAGGATGATCCCACTCCTTTTTTCTCATTAATTCCCATCCATTTCTTCATTTTCACACTTTTTTTCTCCCTCCAAGAGGAGTTACGCCCCCCC